>JAACJT020009915.1:0-46549 GCA_009936485.2 Gymnarchus niloticus | reverse complement strand
GGGAAAATGTCAGTGGCCTCCACCTGTAAAACCATTCCTGTTTTAGGGGTCGTCTCATTGTTGCCCCTCTAGTGCACTTGTTGCTAATTTTATTAACAACCCCCTCTGCTACTTAACTGACCAGATCAATATCCCAGAAGTTTAATTGACTCGATGCTATACTCTGATTAAAAAGTGTTCCTTTAATTTTTTTGAGCAGTGTATTTAGAAATAAGAAATCAGTAAAGCCTGCTCAATACTGGTATGTTTAAGAACAACTTGAAAAGTGTCATCTTGCACTAAAGTTACAGTAATACATAAAAATGTACTATTGTAATGGGCCACTATAATAGAACAACGTTATCTGATTTTTTTAATGAGTCTGACTTAGTCACGGCGAGCATTTCTAGTACCAGTAAGGAGTGAATCCCGTTTAATTAATCTTTAAGTAATGGCTCAACACATTAATTCTTCATGATAAGATCATTCCCTACTTTAAGATTCACAGCTTATGTTGCTCTCTTAATTAATTGGCTTTGGGTGAACCCTGAGTCTCAGTGTAGGAACGGTGATAGAAGCATGCCCTGGTCACAGCTGGTGGCACGGTGATTTGTGTTCCAGATTATGGTATGAAGAGCATCAATCTAGATGTGCCAGTCTTCCTCCTGAATGGATTACAGCCCTACTGGCCCTCTTTGAAAGATGAGCATTAATAACCCTGTACCTGCTCAAGCTTCAACCAGCAGGAGGCACTGCAGAACAGGGCAAAAAATGCAGGATCTATAGTAACTGCAGTTTACTTCAAATGGGACTGGAGATTCTAAAGAAAAATCACGCCAAAGTTGAAGCTGCTCTGGCTCAAACCCTAAGTCAACCAATGAACAAAATGGAATGATGAACTCCCCCCCACACGTACATGCAAACTGTACACAAAGTGAAATGATAAATTCGCCTCCAGTTATGTGCAAACTGTACACAAACTGGTCTGAGCGGTCCTGGTGTCTGAAAGCCCAGATAGCATCAAATGCATTGATTTGTTTCACTTAACCACTGTTAAAATTTGACAAAAATATGCCCAGATATTTTCCCTCTGAAACCTGAGTACTTATTTCAAACAATTCACAAAATATTAATGGGAATTCAAATATCTCATACTCAAATTTAGTGAAGCTAAAATGGCTATTCATATTAGTAAGTACTGTTGAAGCACACAAGTTCATATGTGAATTTAGCCACTTGAAGATACAAGATTATAATGTAATGAAATAATGTCTAGTCACTGCGATAACTGCAAGATAAACAATTGTTCTGTGTATTTTACTGAAGGGCTTTGATGAACTGAAGGCCTCAGCCAGCAATCAGCATAAGTGTTTTGGGGTCTTACAGACCCAAAACCACATTATATTCCAACTCAAGTACAATCCAAATACGTGGACGAGAATGTCATTATTAGCAAATTTACCACCGTGACCATTAATCAGTGTATAGTGTTTATGATTTCCATGAATGTCTGTTTAATTACCACATGTGAGGATAATGAATTTGATGGCTATATGTTTATATATGATGAAATAGTTGCATAATATGACTTTTATCAGAGAGATTAGGAAGCGATGTTCATTATTGTAAAATTCTGCCCCTCCAGCATTGTACACTCCATTGCAAATATTGGCATATCTTTCTGACCTTTAATGAAGGTGCGCGGTACCTTTAATTATTTCATGAGTGTGGAGTGCAGAGGGTGTCCAGAACCCAAGCTTCATCATTTTCATTCTTTATCACACATCATTCCTGAATTAGCTGGAAATGACTTTTGTTTGCCTGAACAACATAACCCTTTATACATGACAAACAGCATTTCAATAAACATAGATTTGAGTGTTTTCATTTATTTCTAACATGTAGCTGATCAGTTAGATCAAAAAAACTAATTGGCTTATAACTTGCAATTAAAGAACAGTTTGCCAACTCATGTTTCCCTTTTTGCATTAATTTCTGTTATCTATACAGACAACTCCTAAATTTCATCTTGATGACTCTAGATCTCTTTTAAAATAAGGTAACTGTAAAATAAAAACAAATGTGGATTTTAAAAACATTTCAAAACCAGGTACCTCATATTTATGGCTTAAGGAGAGAAAAAAACATCTCACTAGACCAAAACAAGAAACATTATGTGCCTCATAGTTACTGGATGGCACTTAGGCTCCAGTCCAAGCACATATTTCCATCTATACAATATTACACCATCTCTCATAGGATAAAAAAAAAAAAAAAAAATCAGTTTTGGCCAATGGAATTCGTAATGTTTACTAAAGCACAGCTCTCCTTATCCATCCTGTATGATGCCTGGGTATGCTTCCTCCTCATTCTTCATTGCACACCACTTGGTGATCAATCCTTCATGAACGTTTTGGATGACTTGCAGCCTTTTTTGATGTGCTGGAGATTTGCTCGCCGGCGTGGGCGCTGAAACACTCCTAGGATCTGGGGTTTGCAGAGAAGCACCAGGGAATTCTCCATGTGGTATGTCCTGGTGCATTGATATGCTGCCAAAAAACACTGAGACCATACTTTTTTGGTGTAAGCAACACCAGTGTGGAGGACAGCATGTTGGTGAGAGTTTCCAAAATGAACAGCTTGGAGCTTACTGCCATATTTGCAGAGAAAGTTTTCTGCAAAATCAATATGCAGGATGATGTCATCTTCCCAAATATTTTCCTTCATCTGCTGGAGAGCATGGTGTCAATGTCTGATATTTTAGATGTGTTTACCCAGCTTTTCTTTAAGTTGACTGGAGAACTCATCCAGTAATATTTTCAGTGTTCCAAATACCTTTTCCTTTACTGTCAAGTTTGTTTGTTTGTTTCTTGCTTTTCTCAACCTTGCTTCTCCACTGAAACCACCGTTTGTTCGGGCCATCAAAGGAAGACATTCAGAGCTCAAAATACTATAGCAAAGGTAGCATTTCCTGTACATAGATTATTTGGTGACCTTCTTGAATGACAAAGATTCAGTTCAGCCATCAAGTTTGCTGCGTTTGACAACTGAGTCGTAAAGCAGCCATAAATTGTAAGCTGGCATGTATTTGACAAAGGCATGTATTTCAATGTCAGATATTTTAGTCAGTCATAAAACAAAGCAATTCAATATCAAAATAACATTTTTTTTGCATTTGCATGAAATTTCATGAATTAATATGATTTTTGCACTAAAAATAGAGCCTTTTCTAAAAAAGATATTTACCCAAGAAAAAATAGCAAATGCTCATAATTTGTAGTTAAGTAACCAGTTTTTGTTTAATTGTCTCAGTTTTTTCTGTCCTTTTAAAATGAGAATTTTTTAAATCAAAAAGTCACATAAAGTGAAGTTCATACCAAAAAACATTTGAAGATAAAACAAAACACACGTTTGTGGATTCTGGTCAGCAAACAGCAAAATAAACTTGCAAAGAGTACAAATATTGAAATGCATTATTATTTTGAAATGCTCCCCTTAGATACAAAAAACAAATAGTCACAGAATTACCCATAAACAGAATGCTACATTAATTATAATATGTTATTCATGAAAGGCCAAAAACTCCTACAAAGCTCACTTACAGTGACCTTAGCAAAATATCACTGCTTTTTGAAAATACTGATTAAAAAAAAAAACGTGTGGGGGGGCTCAACATTTCGACTAAGATGTTAACTGCAGATACATGACACGTGACATCCCCTTAGTTTCCACTAGAGGCCGCAATTAACCTAAAAGCTGTCTCCAGCCCTGTGCCCTACGCTGCTTGGGATAGTCTCTAGCCCCCCTGGCCCTGACCAGGATGAGTAGTTAGAAGATGGATGGACGGATGGATGGATTTTATTCAGATTCAAATTCCCAAAAGCACCCATGTCATAATACCATGTCTGTTTTGAATTAATTCACTACATGGACGACTGCCTTTCTGGGAAACATTATCCAGGGATTGTTTCTGCCATTAAAGCCTAGCTACAATAGCAAAAGGAAGTGATGAAGTCTGGAGGAGGAGCTGTAACGCAGCGCCAAGTGGAGATCTCTGGATTCATGGTGTGTCACATGACCATGTAGGGCTGCCATGCGCCAACAACTTCAGCAGGGACTTCTAGGGAAGATGCCATAAAACGTAGGGTGCGGGGGGACTTGGTGGCAGCCTGCTTGTTCCCGTGTTAAAGGGCCTAAGAAAAAAAATTTCTGCAAAAGCCTTCATTCCATAATGCTCACACGGACACGGACTATTGACTTGGTTGGACGAAGAGTCCGCTCTTCAGTGTAGGGGTTAAAGCTTTAAATTTAAAAGAAGAAACAAGTTTGGGTTTTTTCCATAATTTCACACATGAATTGATACAGATTTTTTGTTTTTTTTCCCATTGTTTTAGAATGATTTATAGAGCTTTTGAAGGACTGATTCTTTTTGCAGTTGCATGGCTTTTTACAGTTGTCTCATGGGGGCCTCACTTGTCACATCTACAAATGCACACACACTTCCACACTCTAAGCTGCGCCACATGATCTCTGGCAATTTGATTCCTTTAAATGTCAGTTGAACTTTGACGACTGCTGCAGTGGTTTTAATTTTTAACTAATCACAGGGTAATTCAGTTTTGCGGCTTCAGAAAGGTGGGCCATGGTACTCCTGCCCTTCCCTCAACAAACCCCTTCATTAGAGTACATGAGCTGAGCTGCAATCTCTTCTGCCTAAACGATGGTGAGATTTAATCAGGCTCCCCACGTAGCTCAGTGATTGCCGCAAAATCAGCCACGGGCATGTTGTTGTGCTTTTCAAACAGATAATTTACACTGATTAGCTTCATCCCTAATCATTAAACACATATCATGCCTGCCCTTTTAGAAGGCCATGGTATATTATAGAAAGTGGGCGGAATAAGTTTGGTACAGTGCATCCGCTAAATATACTGGTCCACAAATGTTTGGGTATCCAGGTGTATTGCATTACACATAGCCTGCTCTATGGTAAATGCTATTGTATTATGGCAATTAAAAGTGATGTGTTTGGACTGAGGGAGGAGGCTGGAGCACATATAGGACACAGAGCAAGTCACGTAAATATGGGAAGAATGCAAATTCCACACACAAAAAACAATAGGTGTGGGAATGGAGCCCACAGACCTGGAACTGGGCCCTCTGAGCCACCATAGCACCCTCATTATTTAAATGTCTCCAGGTGACTTTAAACTTTCTTAACTATTTTATCATAACAAACATCTATTATCCATCTTATCTAGTAGAGCAATATAATAAAAAATATTCTCGTGCATATATGATGTGAAACATATATAGCATATATAATTTGGTTGTTAATCTGGAATTTGTATTGAAATTACAGTGGGCTATTATTTTCAATGCAGATGAGTTTTTGCCAAAGGAATCATGCTAACAGGTCTTGCAGGAATTTTGATTTAAGTATAAAATTGCACCATTGTTAAACGATTCCATCCATCCATCCATCCTTAGTACCTGCTCAAGCAGGATATGAAGGACAGGCCACATGAGAGGGGTTTATCCCCTTCTCTACCATACACATAGTGTTTTGGAACACTTTGAAACATGAAGGTAATTCACAACAGGAACTGTAAAGCTTCTCTGAATTTGTCTGCTATGTTTTCGTCCATGATTGTGTTTTGATCAGAAGAGACTGTTGTTGCACAGATCACTGCATTCCAGTGCGATGCGTCACACGTAGAGGAATGTAAAAAAAGAGACACGTCCTTGATTTGATTTCTTTCATCAGTGGGGTCCAACAATGTTTACAGTGACTAAGGACTGCTGACCGTAACTATGGAAACATTAGGGGAATCAGGAGAACCTCTCGGTGCCTTGTTATCGCTTGGCTTAGCTATTTTGAAACACTCAGTGTTTTGACTTAAAGTGAATTGATTTATAAGAGTAATATGTAATGGTCAACATATCATTCCTCCATGTCAAAGGACAGGTTTTCATAAAAAAAAAAAAAAAAATGAAAAAAACAGATTTTAAACTAACAGAGGACATAAACAAAATGAATGTTTTACTTCTGTAAACTTTGCGGTGAACCTTGGCTAATTTTAGAGCTTGTTAGGATAGTTGGATTACAATGCTTTGCAGTGGAATTTAGTTAAAAAAATGCTTAGTTTAACAGTATTGAACTTGACTCACTCACAGCTGCATTGTGTTATTAACAGCCCCACTGTCACATGTGCCTTGGGAAAAGCTTGCTTGACAGACCCATATTTTCATTATTACATGTGGTTCTAGTAAATACGTATGTTTATACGGTTCAAGGCCCTCAGAAGCAACACACATACAGCTATTCTGCTATGAAGATTAGGTCTGTGCCTGAGATTCTTACGGAAATGTTAATTAAACGTATTATTAACGTAAACATATTCGATTGTACTTTAGGAAAATGCACTGAGGTGTTCAGACCCAGAAATGTAACAACTCTGACTCTGATAATTATAATACACAATATTATCGGGCCAGAGGCTTCCAAATCATTTCTCCAAAGTTTTGGTCCTCTTTGTTTTTCTTTGTCACTGTCACCCTAGGCGTACTCTCTGGACCTTGGGTCTGAGGCTTTGTGACTATAGTCCATTTTAAAATTACTATAGAAATTAAAACTGAATCAAAATTACGGGTGCTATTTTGCGAAAATGCACGAGCACATCATTTACGGGAGCACCACTGTTCCACCTAAGCCTTTCGAGCAGGCGTGGGAATATGGAGAGAAATTTGTCTTAAAGTGGTCTTCTTAAGTTGTACTCTATAATAAAACGTAAAACGTATATGAATGAAATCAAATAAAATAACAAAAAAACCATTAGTGCACTTCGAGTGCATACCTGCGTCCATAATGAGCATCGCACAGCCACATGCTTTTAAAACACGCCCCTTAAATATCATTTAATTATACGTCACTGACTTTAGGGGGCCTATTTTGCACCGCCAGAAAGCCCAATGCAAAGCAGTTTTTCCAGTTTTATACTAACGCATTCCTCATTTTCACGCCAAGTGCACGTGTTTTCAAATTAACAAATGATTTTGCGTGCATTTCCTGCTTGTAGGAGTGGTGTTTTTTAAATGAAGTGTGGCTGGGCGCATTGTCGGTGCGTTGCTATTTTAAGGCAGCGAAATGACATTGTGCTTTTGACTCACAAAAACCACATCTAAAGTCAGTGGTGGATTATTAAATGATATTTAAGAGGTGCGTTTTAGAGACGTGCAGGTGCACGACGCTCGTTACAGACACAGGTACGCATTCAAAGCGCACTAATGTTTTTTGTTATTTTATTTTATTTCATTCATATCCATTTTATTACAGAGTACAACTTATTGGGAGAAATTTGTCTCAAAATGATTCATATTTCCATATCTCCATATTTCCACGTCTGCTTCACCTCGATATTCTTAGGTGGAACGGTGGTGCTCCCGTAAATGATTTGCTCCTGCCTTTTCACTTCGCGCACGAGCTCGTCCGTTTCCTCGGCCGAAAACCGATCTGGTTTGCCAGGTAAACACGCCATTATAATAGCAATCCGCCATAGGTCATGCTCCTCTGCCTTTTAAAGGTGAGGTGACGTGCCATTCTGATTGGTTAATTGCATGTTACGCCCAAAACACACCTCTGAATAATTAAGAGAGTTGGGACAACCTTTTTGCACCTTGCACTGGCGCAAAGTCTGTTTTTTCCATCGTCAAAATAGCTAAATGGATTTGGACACGCCCATAAATGTTACTTGCACCTTACGTTAGATCGTCAAAATAGAGCCCTATATGTTACATGTCGTAGATCTGAAGTATAGGCATCTTATTGACTATTGTCTCTGGTTAAACATGCTGCATGTATGTCAAGATGTTTCAATCTGTTAAATAGAAATAAATTGCTATAAAGCTATTACTTGTAATGATATAACTCTGTGTATATGTGGGCACCTGCTATTTTACAAATCTGATGTGTCAGATCATGTCTTTTTGGGAAATTAACATGTAAAACTGGAGAAAAATAATCAGCATGTGGTGTAGGCTAGAAGGAAAGCCAATGTTCGTGATGACTGTAATCAGTGTTGCACAGCATTCATCTTTGTATGCCAGTATTTAAGCAGGCATGCAGTGTTCATGATCAGGTACATCAGCATTCTAATGATTTGGAGAAGATTCATCCACAACCCCAAAGCAGCTGTTCCCAGCAGGCTAACGCAGCCTGCGTGTCCTTTCCTCAGCGGACATGACATAAAAACATTCCTGTCCCATTAAAAATTCAGGTGTGAAAATGATAACCCTCAGCTCCCATACCAGCTGACATAGTTGGCTCCGTAACTGAAGAAAATGTTGATTTCTTGATTGGTCAAGGCATATTAGGTGAATGGATAAGTAACTTTTAATGGCTTTTAAACCCCTGATGGGTGGGAGTATCTTGAATTAGCCAGTCAATGCTGGTACTAAATGAGGCTTCAAAACCCATGGTGGGTGGGAGTATCTTGAACTACCCAGTCAATGCTGGCAATTTGTTCCATCACTACTATTAACTACTGTAGTCAAGATCTTATAAAAGAAGAAAGCATTACATTCTACTGCCCTGTTCTCTCTGTTTCGTATATTTTATTATACATCACCCAACTATTTTTTCCAGTAAAGAGTTGCAGCACCTTTGTCTATGTATGTGGTTTAGGTTTTTCATGTTATTCTTTGTTCAACGTTAATAAACTGCTCTTTGTTTAAATCACTTATTGACATATGTTATTTCCTGCAACACTTCCTTTATTTCTGTGCTTAATATGCATTTTGTGTTTTTTTAATCAAATGGAATCAGAATAAATAAGGATAATGCTATTTCTGTGCCAAGGGTGATATTTCTCAAAGAAATTTTATTTCATCACATGGAAAAATCAACCCCTTTGCAGTATTTAGTGTCTATGCAGAGTCTGAAAGGTATATTCAAAGTTTAAAAGCATTGACATTTATTTCAACAGCAACAAAAGTATTATGAATATAGACAAAGATTGTGGTCTGAAAATTAACTTGTCATTGGGCAATTTGCAATGTACTATTTCAATTGTAGCAGATAGACATGAAAGATAACTGTCAATGCAAATTCAGGGCATATTTCTTTTGTCTGTAAATGGGTGAGTGGGGACTGCAGGTCACAGGGCTGGAACAGTAGATTTTCAGGAAAAAAGCAACTTCCGTTAAACTGGCACATTCACCTGTTGTTTTTAGATCTGGGTAGAGAACAAACGTACAATTTAAGTCAGGTACGTAAGACAGCATCTGAGTTATAAAATGTCCGGAACGGGTACTATGATCCATTTTTGCAGGGGTTCTCTATTCTCTTCACTATTTCTCTCTATCAAATTGTTCAAGACTGAAAATGAAAGGAATAAAAAATAAAGCCATTCTGTAGAGTAATTTCCCATTCATTGGATTTATTTGTGCATCTGTTGAGAATTAAAGGATGGAGCTTAACCTTTAACATCATACTCCCAAGAAGGATAGTTATTTTTAGACTGATGATATTCCTGCCAACTGTCCTTATCTCATGCAGCTTAATTTGCTTTCATTGTTTCCCAAGGCCAGTGCCAGGCAGAGCACTCAAAGGAATGGCTCTGATGCTGTTTCTGGCTGCTGCGGCTATGGCTCTCAGAGAAGAGCTTGCCTTCGAGGTCAGGCTGATAGAAATTACCCAGAGGTCTTTGTCCGCTCATGAGTTCCAGTGCAATCTCAGGAATCAGTTGTCAGCCACAGTGTAACATCTGTGGAATAAGATATGGTGAAACAGAACTCCCAAGGAAAATGCAATAACTCAGGATGAATAGTGGCAGTCTTTATTAGGCGTTTGTGTTTTGCTGCCTTATATTTGTATCTGATGGACATAGAAACGTGATTGCAAGTCACTGAGTTTCATCAGTCAGCTGTCACCAGCTAATCAGCTTAGACGTGTGAAGTTAAAGTTAACTTTGCGCCCTCTCCTCATTCTTGAAGGGAGCAGCTTTGACCTATAGAGCTTTATCCTTCAAAGAATTGTGTCACAGTTACAAAGCTGTATCTGTCCATCCATTTTCCAAACCGCTTAATCCTATTCAGGGTCACGGGGGGGCCTGGAGCCTATCCCAGGCAGCCTAGGGCACAGGGCGGGGGACACCCTGGATGGAGGTGTCAACTTATCGCAGAGCAAAGTCACACACTATGGGCAATTTAGCCATGTCAATTAGCCTACAACGCACGCCTTTGGACTCTGGTATGAAACTGAAGTTCTCAGAGGAAACTCGCAAAGTACATGCAAATTCTACACACAAAGGCAGCATTTGAACCCCAACCCTGGAGGTGCAAGGTGACAGCACTAATCACAGAGCCACTGTGCCCCCTTTACATAGCTGCATCATTATTTTGAAAAAAAAAGAAGTTTCTGGTTGAACAAACTCAATGGAGACAATCACCCAGTATCTGTAGAAGGTCAGCAGAGTTTCCATCTCATTTAATCATCAGTCAAAAGCACACTGTTTCCTATGCAGACATACCACATAAAATACATACATGTACTACTGTACTGCAATTACATGCACCAGGGGATTACTTTTCCTTTTATTGACCACGTTTTATGAACAAACAGGCGGATAAAACGTTTGCTCATAAAACATTACATCATTCTAAAGATTAGTAGTGTTGTACGGAGGTGCACACATGGTATACTATTATTTTATATTGCAGATTAGATCCTGTAAAGGTTATTGGTCCATCAGGCTAATCACTAGGAAAGAAGATAACACAGACACTGAGGATCTGACCTTCTTGCTGTTTAATGCATGATGCCACATGAATTATTAACCCATCTGAACCTATTAACTATTCTAAATTCTCATCCTTGGTTCCAGCAGTGCAGTTTATGGTCTTTTAACAACAGCAATGCGTTTTGGTGGAGGCTGGCATCGCTGCTCAAGCTGTTCAAGGAACGTCATCCTAGAACCTCAACGTATTATGTCAAAAGCTTGGATGTGAGTCGGGAGGCACCATGGCTCAGTAGTTCACGCTGTCGCCTCGCACCTCCAGGGTCAGGGGATCGATTTCTGGCTCTGTGTGGGTGGAGTTTGCATGTTCTCCCCGTGCATCACTTGCATCAACCTGGTATTATGGTTTCTTCCCACTGTCCAAAGACATGTGTTGTAGGCTAATTGGCATTGCTAAATTATTTATATTGGGTGAGTGCATGTGTGACTGCACCCTGCAGTGGGTTGGCTCCCCATCCAAGGTGCCCCCCACCCTGTGCCCTGCTGTGGCTGCCTGGGATAGATTCCCCCCACAACCCTGTTTTGGATTAAGCAGTTTGAGAAATGGAAGCAAGTGTAGGGCCTCATTGTGAGGAGCACAACCGTGAGCTTCTCAAACATTTTGGGACTAGGGGCAGACACCATCAGCTTTTCAGCTAGTATCGGGTCTGAGCTCCCTAGATGACATGTCCTGACAACACTGACACTGACAGCCTTTGTGAGTGACGGGTATAGATGGGAAGTGAGCCTCACCCACACACACTTCAAAAATCGCCAAGTCAAGGGCGTCGTGACTTTGATTTTTCACTTGCGTGCTTTTAAAGAGGCTCAGGGTGCGGATAATTAAACCAGTTTCTTAAATCTTGTGGTGAATGAAAAGGACAGTTTTAAAATGAATAAAAAATAATGACTCATCTCTGCAGAGGTGTGCTTACAGCTGATGCCAAAATCTGCCATGTCTACCATTGTCATTTTCTCGCCTGTTTTCCATGACGCTTATGTAAACTCATAGATATTTCTCTCTGTCTTTATAAATATCAAGCAGAATTCAACGAGCACCCATAAAATATCCCTCAGTAAATTTTTGTTCATATGTTGATCTGCACAGCGTTTGAGAACAGACGTTCCATGGTTATGTGGTGTCCTTTAGGATTTGAATATCAAAGTGGTCGGTCAGCTGATCATTGAAGTCATTTTCAGAGGACTTTGTTTCTCCACACACAGACACTCATGAATAGCATGAACTGCTGGCAGACATGTTATGGCTCGAAATGACAGCTACAGCTTTGCGCATAGCATTAAACCTGGCAACTTAAGAAATGCTAAGATTTAATCCAAATCATAAGTATGTGTTCTCTAGAGCTGAAAGAGTCTAAAACTGGCTGCAGTTACAGGAGATGAGAAGTATTTGGGATATTTCATAAATAATTATTGAACATTTATAAAAACACATGTGCACTGTTTGAAGTATTATATGTGGAAAACATTCATTTAGTCGACACTTTTGTGTCTATGGGTCAGAGAGCGTCCAGGACCCCTAGAGCAAGTGGGGTTAAAGGCCTTAATCAAAGGTCCTCCAGTGATATGATTACTTTACTAATCTTGGGATTTGAACCCATGACCATCCAGACACAATTCCTTAATCCGCTGAGCAACACGTGTACTTGTCCTCATGTTTATCTCACAGTGACTCAGGAAACCTGCTTAAACTTTATTCGCTGATACTGGCTCATCGTGTTGAGTGCAGAGACCCACGTTTTCTACGTGTGACATCTTAAATAGAGTGACTTATTCCTACAGGCAGCAGACTAATCCCTCAGGATGATTTAAGCTTCATTTATTTTCATCAGGCACCCAACCCTGCCCCTGAGCATTTATCATACACATATAAAAATGCACTACACAACAGCAAGTAGAACTTGCATAATAATTTAACTTAAACTAATAATAGACTAATAATAAACTGATAAGTTGATAATTGAGATCAACATGTGGTTATGTATCAAAAGCAACTATCCACATGTATCACAATTCTAAATCAATGTTTATTTTATTGCTTTTTCATTTTGCACAGTTATGCAAGACCACCAGCTAAAGTAATCAACACATTTTCCTCTTGTGCCATTTTTATTAGCAATTATGTAAATCCCTAGAAATGTTGAGGCAAATGTCAGCTTTGTTTATCTTAATTTTTCTGCCAAGGAAGTTAGGACCTGGAGACTGGCTGACATTTACTCTCATTTGAGAACAATCTGTTTTGTCAAACCATTTGGAGAATTGTTCCTGACACATGATTGGATAATGTCAAACAACAATGGATGTCCTTCTGAGCAACCACAGTTTCTCTGAGATGACAGCGATTACCAGAGTGCTGCAGTCACACGGACAGTCCTGAGCCGAGAGAGGTCATCAAGAGAGGTTGGTGGTGTGGAGCAACGCTCTGAGACACAGACTAGCAGGCATAGCTGGTGTACTGACAAACAAGGTTTGTCATGTACTTTTCCTCAGGTTGTATGAGACAACGCTTTCAGAATTAATGCTGATATCCGTTTACTAAATGGACATTGTTATATAAGAGCCATTGAGTTTTTGTTATAAATTCATACAGTCATGTTCAGCAGTAATGTTAGAAACGTATGCTGTAGTGTTGGCTTCTACATGTAAAAGGTCTTTGAGGCAATAAAGTTAAAACTGTGCTTTTTGTAAATGAGATAATAATTGGAGAATTAATCCAGGTAATAGACACTAATTTGTACTAACTACACAGTGCTGGAAACATATGCTAGAATTCATTTACTCAGAAAATTAGCTGCAATACATAAACTGGTTGAATCATTACTACTACTGGGTAACTCAGTGGCCCCCTAAACTTTTTCAAGCTCGTGAGATGCGCAACACTTATCCAGAATTTTTGCAATTATTCGCAAAGAAGATAGTAATGTTGATTTCTAACCTATCTGGATGGCTAAACTTTTAATTTTTTTGCAGCATGATATTGAAAATGTCTGCAAAGCATAACGTTCACAGCAGGACCATTTAAATACACCCTGAAGCTGAGAAACGAGGCCTCATTTTGATGATAGGACCATGCAATAATGTGCCGAGGGAAACCCAGTAACCATCACCCAGCTAGAGAGAAGACATTTTATATATTTTTAAATATATTTTAAATAAAGAAAAAAATAGAAGTGAAAACTGAGGAATAATGGTAAGCTGATTAAAGCAAAATTTACATGCGATGTTGGTATTTTTTGGTCCATATCTATACTGTATAATTGTTGTACATCGAGATGGGTCCTAAATGCTTATACTGCTGCATAGATTTTTGGAAAAGAAAACTGTGCACAGTGACGTCTGAATGTACTTAATAATATCCTTCAGTTCTCTAATGACAGCCTTCTACAAGGTGAGGTTGCCAGACCGCGTTGACGGGCAGGATTTGACTTGTGACATTAGCTTGAATATTTGTCGGTCATCTGTGCTGTTGGAAATCTTCCTGATTTGCCTGATATACATAAATTCATCTTCCCATTACATGCTGCCACATTGAGATGAATTTCACGGTAAAACGGCTACCTTGTTACGTGAAACAAGTGTGCAAATAATATTTTATTGCAGAATATGACTGTGATTGTCTACCTATGCAATTGGCCTTGTTCATAGAAGAGAGGGTGTCTGTTAGCGTAAGTATCTACAGACTTGGAAAGCTGCTCTGAATCATAGCTTCCCTTACCTCGCGTGAAGTTATCAGTTTGCAAGGGCACACATTGTCGGCAGAAGATCTGGAGAGACAGGCAGCGTGGAAAGATGAAGTACTGGAAATGATTAAATGAGGCTAGGGGTATGAAATCTGATAAAGCGGCAGAGTGGCACACAGTCAACATTTACCCTTCCAAGGATCTGGACTGGTCCATGGCGGGCATCGTTAATTAGCACCTCTGCTTTTTCAGCCGGAGGCAGCGTGTTGCCAGGCACTGGAGCAGAGGTGGAAACCTATTACTGAGAGGAAGTCTTTCTCTCGACGGCCTCCTGGAATCATTAGCATTCCTTCCTGTTTGAACTGTGACAGGTGATATCCGGCTGCGTGGAGGTACACTTACACAAAAGAGAATATTATAAAGTGCACATAATTAGCTGGAGTGCATTATCTCAGTGTGGTGCTGCGTGTCACGAGATGCGATGAAGCTGATAACAAGACAGGAAGAGGCTTCCCGTCAACGACCACATGACAATGGATGCGAGCGTGATGTGCGATGATGCATTTAGGACATTTTATTAAAGGCCATGCGCTTTGCACAAACTAGACTAGTTAACTCCTTAAAGTGTAAGGCTGTAGACACACTGGCCAAGTTGCCCCCCAGGGGGGAGATAGTGAAGTTGGCTCCAGGGTGGCTGAATTCATACGCACATGTCGATCAGGCCTCCACCTCATGGAGGCGGAAACGACCTACACATCGACACCCTACTGGAGACACCACCTGCCGCTCACTTCTACTCAGGAAGAGGGAGATGACCCACAGGACGGACCCCCACAGGGTGACCCATCCTGCTCTCCCTTCCCCTAACTCAGGACACACAAAACTCATACAGAATGCTTGTACAGTAACTGTAAAACAAAACTATGTTTACTCATGTTTGGTCTCATTTGAATGGTCTCAGTGTGACTGGTACAATGGTCTCAGTTCAAGAATAGTACGTTGCATCATTTTAAAGATATAAAACTGTAGCGAAATCCTGTCCTTGTCATAAGACCCAGCTCCCAGGAATATCAGACACTGGGCTACCTGTCGTTAAAGTCAGGGGGGCCTCCAAACTCAGGATTCGAATACCATTTGTCCAACTGAATACCATTTGTCCTATGGTCATCTGACCAATGATTGGATCATTCAAATGATAACACAACAGTTGGTCTGATATTTAAGGGAGCTAAACATTAGAGACGGGGGGCTTCTGTATTCAGAACCTCCCACGTAAGATGTGGGCTTAGCCTACGCTTTACGTGTAGCCATAACGAAGTTTTCCTGTAATCAGGACTCCTATACAGCTCTGTGCATTAATAACTGCAGCCAGATCCCTTTTCACCTTTACTGTATGTATCTTCTCCTAGGCATGTATCATTTTGTCTCTTGCATTATTCCATCATTTATGATACTATGTGTGTTTCTTTGTTATATTAGATACTTGTGTGGCCACGTAGTTTGATCTCTGTCTTGTTTAATTGGAATTAATTCACGTTATGCCTACCCAGCAAATAAATTGTGTTCTGTTTAATTCTTGTCTGTCTGAAATCGTTATCTCTGCTGAGTTCTTCGTGGTGGTGTTCTTGCAATCCCTGACCAGGATTAGGCAGTTAAACTGGCTCTGAGTAGCTACACTGTATTGCACAGACGTAACTGGCGCACAGCCTCTGAGTTGAAGATCTACCAGACACACCGCACTTAAGCGGTCCCTGAGCTGTATCGGTCAAACACGCTGACAATTCCCACCAGCCTCTGAATTAGCGAAGTTCGTCATACGTGACGTTAACATGGTCAAACACGCTGGCAGCGAGAACCAGCCTCTGAGTCGAACCGGTAAGACGCACTGCAGTAGCCTCTGAGTCATAATAGTTACACACGCTGAGGCCTGGGTAAACTATTTGGACACGCTATATCGGTCCCTTAACTGGGCGATCTAATAGGCTGTTATACAGACTATGCGATCAACCAGTTATACTGAACCTAGCGGTCCCAGAGCTGGATAGACTCAGACACGCCGAGCCTGCGTCAAGTTCGTAATTATCACCCAGTCCCTGAACCGTCTGCCTGGTTCCATATTGTGCTGGGCTTCGCTCAACTGATCGGGAGCAAAGTCCTGAATGATACCAATGCCTGGAGGCAAGAGTAACAGAGTAAGGCATGTCTTGATATTATCAGAACCATCCTAAATTTATTAGAGATCAAGGCCACAGCATTATAAATCAATAAGTAAATTACATAAAGTCAGATTAAATTACATTTATATTCAGTTGAACTAAGGTTTTAAGCCCTTTCCAGATGTGCATAGAAGGGCCTACATGCATTTACACATTCGGCTGTCCACTTGGATTCCGACGTTGGGCCAGGGGGCGGCTTACCCTTAACAAAGCATTTGATTTGCATATGATTACTCCCAGGAGTGTAGGTTATAGGGTGGTTGTAATATATGTTTATGCATGTTTAATGAGCCACAGTTGAAGAAAAGTTGTCCATGCCAAGGGAATAGGATAGAATTCAGCACTGGGGAGGGTACAACTACCTGTATATATAAAATCAGTTTTAATATCACGTCTATTGTATAGGTGGTGAACTAAAACAGCTTACTTAATTACTATACATGTCCCTCCCACACCCCCCAGTTACTTTTCTCATAATACATACCTTTGCAGACTGAGGTTCTTTCTGAAGTGTCAAAGTTGGATATATTCAAACGGCTTCATCTGCAATGTCACTGCCTAAAACTTAACTCTAAGTCATGCCATGTCACATTTTACAAACAGTTAATGTGAGTGTTTCATAGATTACTGTTTTCTGATGTCATTCACAGCTTTCAATACAAGGAAAAAAAAAATCATATATTCTCTGTCTCACCTACAGAGAGGAAGGTTTCATGTAGATGTTTTCCATCCATTCATCCATCCATCCATCCATCCATAAAACCTGGTAAGACATGCAGAGGGGCTTTGAACCTATCTCAGACAGCACATGGCTCAAGACTGACGTACCCCCTTGATGGTATGCCAGTCCATTGCAAGGCACATGCATACATAACAATAGACTACAGATAACAGCTTAAAATTAAGTCTTTATACTGTAGGAGGAAATCTGTAAAGCACAGGGAGAACATTTAAACAGCGCTCAAACTGCGTGGTGGATTCCAACCCCCAAACTTGGAGGTGAGGTGCAACAGTCCTACTCAATGTGCTGCTCAAACGTTTGATGCATTGTAACTTATACCGACAGTATGCAAGAGAGACAGCAGGGTATGCAGCATTTAGCTGCATTATTTGACAGCTTTTATCAGATATCAAAATATGCACCTTAAAGGACAGCATAACCTCCCCCTGCTCATTGGGGTCTATGTGCTGTTAGTACTCTGCTATTACATACACCACCACTGCCCCTTGACTCAAGATATTTTCACAGGAAAAACTCAGCTGACTTTCTTCAGGTTGAATGCCCGATATTCTGAAAGCCTCCTTTATGACACAGGATGAAAGGAAACATTCCGATGAAATTTTGAATCAGCCTTGTTCTCTGACAGAAGTAGGCTTTTTTGCTGTACACAGTTTTTCCATTTTAAAATACAAAACCCAAATATTTAATCTTAAAAATCTGAATAACTGTCCATTGCAGTGGAAAACACCGGAAGCACTGAAGACGTTCTGAAAACATGATTTGAGTAATCAGGAAAATTATATTTTAAATGTCTGTCTGCTTTAGTCATGATTTTCCATCAAAAAAAGGATCTCTTATTGACACTGTACATAAAATGTTTTAGGCCTCTTTAGTTTAAAATGATTACATTAATATTCAAGAATCAAAATAAGAGTGATTTGTAATACCTTCTTAGCTTAAGAGAACTCAGAATGCAGTTTGGAGCTCCAGGGAGGAATCCAAACAGCCAAAAGATTTCTGAGTCATTCAATCAGCAGCCATGGGCTCCAAGCACCGCTGAGAAAATGAGGACGAGGAGGCTGCCAAGCTGTGGAAGTGTTTTAAGAAAAGGCCAGCTTAGGAAATATTGGACAAAACTGCCCTGTACTTCATGGCCTGTGACCCAGCTGTCGCTCCCGTAAGAATGGTGGGATTCTGAAGAAATTCAGAGGCTGCAGCACTGGTGCTTAGGGAGTGATAGTGCCTAGTGAGAAGTACTCTTATCTCATACTTGCAGGGTCAGAGGTTCAAATGCTCCTCCTTATGTGGTGTATTCATGTCTGTTTCGTTGATTTCCTCCTACACTCAAGAAACAGGCACTTATGCAAAACGGTGCTGTTAACTTGCCCATTGTGTGTGGATGTGTGTGTGTGTTTGTCAGAAGCTAGCATCCTCTCCAGTATGTGCCCTTGCTTCCTGGGATAAGCTCCACTACTAGATAAGTGGTTGGAGAAAAAAAAAAAAAAGACTGAGTCAAAGACAGCTGATTGTGTGACTTGCAGTATTGTTTTGCGCAATGATGTGGTTGTTTCAGAACCTCCCTCTCTACAGAAGTCATCACTGTAGTTGACAATGAGATTCCTTTGGAACCTCCATGGCTTGTCACAGATTTTTTTTGGTATAGAGCTTCAGTATCCCTCAGAAGTAACACGTCAGGTACAAGAAAAAGTACAGCTGGAAAAGTGGCACTACTGTTTGTCAGCACCTATCAGAACTGGCAGAGACCTCAGCTAGAAATTAATAACCATGCAAATGAACAGTCAATTCATTTTCATTACTGTGAATTAAACTGGCTTGCAATGATTCTGACCTTGCTGGGTTTTCAAAAAAAAAAAAAAAAAAAAAAAAAAAAAAAATTCAGATACAGTTCCCAGCCAGCTATAATCAATGCAGCGTGACATCAGAATTTGAAGCAGGTAACACTGAAAAATGATGCGAGTAGCCTTTTAAGAGTAGCTCCAAGCAAATATTGCCACTGTTATAGATACAGCTTGTTTGATCAAATGTTCTTTAATTGAAGACAAGATATTATTAAATCCAATATACCCACAGAACAGGTTAAATGAAATATAATACATACCTGTATAAAAGATCCCTCTGCAGTGGTTGGTTGAGGATGGCACAAAGCCACTATACACAGGTGAGCTTTCTAGTGCCCTTTGCTGGGTGCATGTTGATGGCGAGGTATTCTGTAACGAACATACACAGGCAGGACCCACGTGCAGGTAAGGTTTTTTGCAATCAAAACCAGAGGAGACCAAAAGCTACACAGACAGGAGCTTCAAAGCCAAGGAAGTATTCAAAATCATAGTCAAGACAGGCAAGGTCAGAACAGACAGGGTTTAAAGGGAGCCAAGGAGAACCCAAAACTTAGGGTCACAGGCAAAGGTCCAAAATCCAGAAGTGAAATCAGAACAGCAACCAATACCAAAGGGCCAGCATGCAAAGAGTAAAACCAGAGACCAAGCAAGGCTCATACACAATAGCCTTCACCAAGGCCACCAAATGATTACTATAAACACAGAATACCTTGCAATGAGGCAAACACTTGGCTGGGCTCAAGTAAGGTCCACTAAACGAGGCACAGCTGATCAGTATTCTGGTGATGACGATCTGGAGTAGGTTGGGTGTGGGCGTGACTGGCTCTGCTGGGGTGTGACAATATTCACTAACTTACAAAGGATAATTGCACTTTCTTCTAAGTACCCCATTCCTGAAAAACAGTCATTGTAATTTGCTGTGACAGTCGTAGTAACAGCATACAGGTCCTTAGGAACACAGAGATCTGGAGGACTGTGTGACCCTACATACCCCGGCTCATGGCAGATTTACATCTGTAGGTCTTCCTATAACAAGTGCTCCAGAACCTTTGCATTAATGGAGAATTACCTTAAATACTCTACTAAGCTGGTTTGTTGTCCTGTTATTATTACTAATGGGGCTTTTAAAAAATCAGAACTACAACCAGATGAGAAGACTGAGGTTACTTTCACATTTTATTGGATTGATTTGGTTGGACATGGCCAATGAAGGCTGTTTACTGGGCTGATCAATCAGTCAGGGTATTTGAAAAATAATGACTGCCACTGATATCCGCAGCTAATTGTCAGTATGTCTGAATATGTCCATGCAACACATTTTGATGGTCACCAGAGCAAGCAGTGTAATGGCTGAGGTCGTGAACACAAATGTTTCCAGCTCAGGGAAGGGGTGTACTGGTGAACTATTCTGCCTTTGAGGAGAACATTTGCTTAGTATTAGTTTAGTAAAATTATCAACTGAATGGCACATAAATATTATATTGCACCTTGAATGAAACATACCAGATATGCAACTAGAGGACCTGAAGAACAAGAAAGAATAGATCTTGTTGATTTTTATATTTAAGCTATTAAAAGGGAATCTCCAAAACCTTGAGGTACTGCAAGGACTTCATTTGCCAACTGCACTTGATCTGTATAGGCTTGTCCCAATTAACCGCGCAGAGGGCCAACCAGGAGTTAAAAAAAAGAAGAAAACACCGCCTTTAGGGTGGAATCAGACGAAAACGCTGAGGAAAGGGAGGATTATATAGGTAAATACACGCATATAAATTTACGTGTGTGTCAGGTAAGTTTAGCCAGGTAAGGGAAATTTGTACTATACACTGCAGCAAAATCGATGTTAATTAATAATGTTTATGTGGAAATGATAACATTCAATTAAAATGAAAAGTAACAATTTTAATGTCATAATACTCCTAGAAACTGAGCATTTTCCGAGACGAAAAAAAAATAAATAAAAATTGCCAGTTTTATTGAATACATCGCACGTTCACACCAAAATAATCAAAACGGCAGAGCATTCATTAGTCTCACCGTACGCAAGCTGAGACAATGCCGCTATCTGGCAAGGAAATCGCCTCTGACTTTTTAATAGACGCGTAGGCGTAACTACACTGGCCATGGCAGCAACTTATCTCCGCTGGGAGTGAAGGTAATGACGAGACGCCAGGAGGGATCGGACCGACACCGAACCGCCACCGATCGTATAGGAGGCAGCTTCACTTCGCAGGACGGTCGTCCGTTGCGGCACGGAAAGGGGGCATTGTCCCTATTACCTCGTACAGTAGCCTGATCTCGGAGTGCTTAGCCATATTATTGAATGTTGCCGCTGCTTACCTTTGGCTTGTTTCGAAGTGGCGGTAGAACGGTCTAAATCGTATTATTAGTAATGATATTTAGGAAACACCAGCCGTCAGCCATACGCCAGATCTATTTAAGACGTCTCCTTTGCTAAGTATCTTCTGAAGTCGCGCATGCTGGTTTTTCTATACATTCAGATAACGGACAGAGCAAAGATGGGAAACGGGGCTGATCGCTCCAACAGCAGCGTGGATGAGGAGTACAGAGCTTTGGCTTTCGACACGGCGCTCAGCACTTTACTGGCCGTGTTGGTCTATGTGGTGGTAAAAGTGAGTTTGGACGGCATCAGACAATGGCGGGCGAAGGTGTCGGTGCTGATCGTTGGCTCTGGTCCAGTTGGCCTCACTGCTGCCCTGGTCGCTGTCCGTTCGGGAAAGGTGCTGAAACTGACTCTGCTGGACGTGCGCTACAGGACGGCTCTGCTCTGCAGACCTCAGCAGATAGCCTTAGATCCCCGGAGCGTGAAATTCCTCCTGGGCTTAGGAGTGGATTTTGATAACATGGAAGGTTGCTGGCACAATGACCACTTCTTCACCAAAATCGGGGTGTTCCAAGAACATCTTCTGAGCATCCTGGAGCAAAAGAAGCAGAAGATTGATGTCAAAGTCCTCCTTGGCACAAAGGTAAGCGCTCAGCACGTCAAGGTGAAAATGTCAACAGGTACACTACCTACTGTATATTATTTCTTTTAATGCAGTCATTAAAGTTCTAACTTGGTGAGATATAAAGAACGCAAACGATAAGATGCAACATTGCTTGTTGTATTCAGGAGTATTGTGGATGTTTAATTAAAGATATGCACACTTTAGCTGAACACATGGACCATGAACACTAGTGATAACTACGTCTTTTAACAAACCAGTTACGATAAAATGCTTGATTTTTTTTTTTGCTTGGCTTTGGAAAGTTAAGTATGGTTTCCTTACTGCCATTTATACATTTCCTAAAATGCTGTGGTGACTCAGTTATGTTATCAGAAATACAGGCTTATATTGGATACAAACTTATAGAACAGGTT
Organism: Gymnarchus niloticus; assembly: GCA_009936485.2. Lineage (NCBI taxonomy): Eukaryota > Metazoa > Chordata > Actinopteri > Osteoglossiformes > Gymnarchidae > Gymnarchus > Gymnarchus niloticus. The sequence goes on along the minus strand of JAACJT020009915.1, from coordinate 23,919 downwards.
TACTTGTTGCCTGTAATTTCAGAACCAAAGATGTACAGTTCTTTTTAGTAATTAAAGTTTACACTGTATTAGGATCAAGGTAAATAATGAAATCGTACAATACTTACACCGATCAGCCACAACATTAACACCACTGCCTTGCAGAACAATTGGCTCTTCCCCACAGCTAGGTGGCGCACCAACAAAGGTACAAATGAGAAAGGCGATATAAAAGGACCGGCACAAGCTAACCAGAAGTAGGTCTATTGATCGCTCCAGGTCACTTGTCCATCCTGGGAAACCAGATCCACCCCTTCATGATGAGTGTTTATCTTGATGGCACAGGTTGATTCCAGCAGGAAAATCCCATTGCCATGTTGTTAGGAGTGTGTGGGAATGGTTTGAGGAGCATGACAGTGCCATCAGCTTACCATCCTGGCCACTGTGTTCACCAGATGTCAGTCCTATTGAACATCTGTAGGATTAACTTGGTTCAGTGTTTGGAACCACCTTGGTTCAACGTTTGGAACCACTTCATGCTCTGTGGGAAGCCGTGGTGTCACCATGGTGCAGCATTCCAGTGGAAATGTTCAGAGGCCTCATTGAATCAATGTCTTGCCACACAACTGGTGTTTTGGCAGTACGAGGAGGTCATACCACCTACTAAGGGGGCTGTATTTGTCAACTATTGTAAGCTGATGTCACCGTCATGCTCAAACCATTCGGGGTGGATCTGGTTTGCCAGGATGGACAAGTGACCTGGAGTGATCAACAGACCTGCTTCTGGTTAGCTTGTGCCAGTCCTTTCATTTTGACTTTGTCCTTTGTACCTTTGTTGGTGCGCTACCTGGCTGTGGGGAAGAGCCAATTGTTCTACAAGGGGGTGGTGTTAATGTTGTGGCTGACTGGTGTATAGTGCAAATATAAACAAATATGGAAACCTCTATAAGCACAACATGATAGTATTTATATGTTTGTCTTTCAAATAGAGTTTTTGGTAGAAATGTTTAGCCCTCAATATTCTTAACGTAAAAAATAATAATCTCATAAGCAATATCTAAAGATTTTTTCTAGGTGAACTTTAGACAACATTTGACCTAACTTCTCAGATTTCAAATCACAGAAATGCAATTTCAAGAGTACCATCCTATGAATGTTGCTGATGTATATGGGCATAATCGTGGAAACTATTATCTATTTTAGTATGTCTTTTAAACTTCTTAATTACACGTACAATTTTTGCGTACGAGTGCCATTTTTGCAAGCAACAAATGGGGGGAAAAAACACTTCATCATGTGGTTCAGATAAACAAACTTTAGTAGGTGAAAAACCTCCTCAATTGATCATGATTTTCCAGCAGTACGAGTTATGTATGGGCTTATAAAGGCTGCGGTAACTTTGAAAATTCATCATTCACTAAGTTGATTCACGACTTTTTCTGTTGTTCTTTTTTTTTTTTTTAACATTTTTACACTAGCCTTTAACTCTACAGATGTTGTTTTCCATCCTGAAGAGAAAACATAACATTCCTAAACAAAATAGATGATCTTTCTCAGTGATGAAGAGAAGTACAAATGACAGATTTCACTTGTATTGATTGTAACTTACTTCATAAAACAGTAATGTGTGTCAATATGTCAGAAGCCCCAGATGCGTAACACTGTTGGCTGAGTGCCCACCCTGACAGGTGGCCAAATCATATGATTCTCTGCTGCCACACAGCTCTGCTGTCTGTGCAACATCAAGAGGAGGATGGAGGATAGGTGGAGGGATGATAGTATGGCAATCAGGTGTTTGTCTCAGTAAATCTCAGATATTAGAATACGTCTGACAGATGCTTTCTCATAAGACGGTGAACACTGTCAACTTGCTTGTTGATGGAACACAATGGTTTTACAAATGCTGTGTTTTCCAGACTTGCAGAATGCAAACTGAAATGCAACTACTACCGATGCACAGTAATTCCATTTAAATTCAGTGTTTTAGAGCACTCCCTGTTATTCTGATACCCGGTTTCCAAACTTCTGACTGCAATGAGATCTTTCAGTTCAACATTTCCAGATAGTACCCATGATCTTGTATGTAGACAAGCCTGAATTAGAGTCCATTAGCAGTACAGCATCTATGTTGTATGCAGAACAGACTAACCCTTTAAATATAAGCATAAAAATATTCTTAACTGTTGTTTAGGAACAAAAAAAAAACATAGTAACCAAAAATTTAATGGATTAACAATATTGTATTAATATTTTTACTGTCATTAATTACAGTTTAAATGTTTCTTATGTTTTCTGTGTGTATTACTTTTTTTGAACCAGAAAGACATCCTGCATCCGTCAACATTGCCAGCCAGCTTGTATTGTGAGAGTGGTCGTTTTGCTTGTCTGTGTGTCACATGATATGTATTTCACGGTTTAAATGTAATTTTTAATTCATCGTGTTCAAGGCTCTGTGACCCAATAAATCTTTCAGTTACCCAGGCAGTGGTGAGACAAATGTAGATATAGTCTTTCCCATCTGCTGTCACCTGAATCATAATTGTCCACAGATTAATCTTATTCAGGCTGTGACTATACTCTAATTGTAATGTCCTTTATCTCTAATTGGTGTCTGCTGCAGTGGATGGAATGATTCTGGTGTGAATTTAGATCATATGCTCTTTAATTCAGTTTTATTTATATAGTGCCTTTAACCAGAAGCACTGTCACAAAGTGCTTACATAGTCCCAGGCCCGTGGTCCCCAGCGAGTAACCCAAAGGTGACAGTGGCAAGGAAAAACTCCCTCAGAACCAAGAAACCTTCAGAGGAACCAATCATGGTATCCACACTGACAGTCATTCCCACTGACCTGTGTTGGGTCACGGCCTAAACTCCGCCTTGTCACAGCCGTGCAACATCCCAAGTACAGAACAAATTCACATGTGTAATTCAGAGCTTACACATTCAGCACCAATGGAAGTGATGCAGTTTTAATTCACAACATTTGAACGTTTTGGATCAGTTGGATTCAGAATGGATTTTGCCCAGTGATAGTGGTAGGATGATGAAGGCAACTTATTCAGGTAGTCCAATTAATGGATAAGAATATGTTTACCAGTTTCAGCTAATTATCTTAATCAAATTTTTCTAGTTAGTCCATTGGGAGTGCGGTTCATTTGTATTTATTTAACAGATGATGTTGTGCAAAGCGACATACATCACAGTATGTGGAACAGTTTTGGGGTTAAAGGACTGTCTCAAGGGCCCAGTGTTGATTTGAGTACTTTGGCTGGATGAGGGATTTGAACCGACTAACTTCCAGGCACAGACCCCTAACCCACAGATCCACACGTGGCCTCCAGGTTCAGAAGCTTCTGAGAATAACAACGTTGCTTTCCTCTGGCAAAGCTGCTCGTCAGACTTTTGGGAGGTGAACCCAAACTGAAGACAGGATTGTAGACCAGGAGCATGTTCACATGCACTGAGGAGCTGTGGGTGGAACTGCACGTGATTCGAGTTCGCGTTAGCAAAGCTGCAGGCTTAATGTTACACACTGACAAAGTGATGCTTCGGTAAACACTGGGTCATATAAGCAGCATGTGATAAGCGATGAGATTAACTTAGGCAGGAATATGGTGTGAGTGAAGGTTATGACGGGTTACTTTTTTGAATTGGATACGTTCAGGGTGATGTTCGGCACCAATGAAGACTGACACACAATGGCACTGCGATGCTTGTTAAAATGCAATACTGTATTGCTGTTCATACAGTTTTTGTTGATGTGAGAAATGCAGTTGATAAAGTCAGGTTTGATCAAAATAAAAGCAGTAAGGCTGCAGCTCTGGGGTAGAGGTTGTTATCAGAGACGCTGCTGGGTCTTATTCAGACTCTAACAAAGGAAATCTCTCACCTCCTCTACAGGGAAGCGTGGAAAAGGTTTACTTTCAGAAAAAAAGCATGCACATATTGTACACTGCTTCCTCTGCCTTCCTTTTGGTGGGGTCTGCAATTAAAAACGAAATGTAAAAAACTGCGCCAAGCCCCCAGAATTTATCACAGTTTAGCTGAAAAACTAAAAATGAAAAGCGGCACATGTAAGTTGGCCACTGTATAAGCAGTTCTCATGGTGTAGTCACCAGAGGAAACATCTCCCCGTTTATCACCTGGTGTCACTGTGCTGCCTAAACAGTCGCGCCCCCCCCCCCTCCCCCCCCGCCCATGGGAATTGAGGTTCCTCTTCTCCGCAGCATGTCTGCGTTTATTTTCCACACGCAGCCTGTTAATGGAAGGCATGCAGCTGCTGCATTTTCTGCTGCCAAAATTCTGAGAGCAAGCTTTCGAGAGTGGATGAAGATGCACCGATTCCTCAAAAACAAAAACGTGGGATATACTCATAAAATACGATCGTAATTTTGTTACGATCAATGTGAAAAGGAGAGACAAGTATGATATGATACCATTCAGATTAATGCTGTGGACGTTTTTGTATCAAATAGTGATTGATAAACTTTGGTTTTGAGTTTTATGTTAACGTTGAACAGAAAATGAGATAATGTTTGAGGTCAAATCCTCTTTACTGATTACTAAAAGACATACGTGAATTGGTTTTTGTAAATCACCCATAGTGTGTGATTGTTTGTGCGAATGTGTGTTTCAAGAGATGGATTAGCATTCCATCCAGGGTGTCTAGCTATGTGCTATGTGCATCTTGGGATAGGCTTCAGGTCCATGTTATGACCCTGTGCTGGATAACTGGTTGGAAGATGGATGGACGGATGGACGGATGGATGGATGGATGAGTGATGGATATATTGGATTTATTAATAATGGATGGGTGGATGGATGAGTGGATGGATGGATGAGTGATGTTGGATGAATGGATGGATGGATGGATGGATGGATGGATGCGTGGGTGGACAGATAGGTACTGCATGTGTTTTTCAGGAGCTTGAAAATGGAATAATTGCTGTAGATCATGTGAATCGTGTGATCCAATATGGCTGTAAATCCATCTGACAGTAGTGTAAACCAAACAGAATAGACTGAATTAGTAAAAATTCTGTGTGCGTGCACATCTCCCCACCCATGCTAACTACATATTATTTCATATTGAAAATCCAGTACTGGTGCCTATAATGAATTCCTACTGCAATATTGATCAATATTAAGATCATCACCAAAATGCTTTATGCCAATGTAAAAAAAAATACATGCTTCCCCTCTGAGTACTGTGTGCAATGAAAAAACTTTTATGGGTGTCACTGTTCAAAGATCACACGTGACGTCAAGGAGATAAACAAACAGAATAGCATTATATTTTATGGTAGCCGTAATCTGCTCAGTTTGTCCTTTGAAACTGAAATCTTCAAATTGTGAATTTCTTTGACAAATTCGTAGTTTCTTGTATTTTTCTCACCTTAGCCATTTTCTATGGCGAAGACAGAAGCGACTTAAAAAATGCTCAGGTCAAATGCACAGTATGTTGTAACTTGCTATTAACATGGCTTTGGCTCTTACAAGACCAGGAGCAGGGCAGGTTCTGACGGGGTGTGTCTCTTGGCAGTTCACTGAGGAATACCTGCGGAGGATCCCGGCGGCTGACTGGCCTCGCATCATCGTGGTGGCCGACGGCTCTTGTGGAGACTCCTGCTCTGTGCTGGGCATTGGCTCTGACTATATCGTGGAGTCCTGCAATGCCTACGGGGCCAATGCCACCATTGAAAGGCTGGACCAGAGACAGGTGACCTGCAGTGGCCTCTGCAGCAGACCACCCATTTTATTTCAATCCAGGCATAACACACCATTAGATATTAGCAAAACCGTGTATATATAGCATTAGTCTCTCTTCTAACAGTTAATCTGGGGATTTAAGTAATCCTTGGGATTTTATGTGGTTTGACAGAAACAGTGTTGATTTTAGGTTGGCTCAGACAGTGAAGCCTCATCTTGTTTGATAGTTGTGTTCCCTCATTTACTTCTGGCTTATGAGAGTATACGCCCGATGCAGGTATTATCTACCTGTACTCGTGCCAATGGCAAGACCTTCTGAGTAGGAACTAGGTTTGTGTGGTATGGTGGGAAAGGCCTGGCTACTTAGGGTGGTACATGTATCATTTGAATGCATTCTGTAGCATTCTGCATCACTCAGTTTGATGCGACACTGTTGGCCTGAAGTGGCATTTCTGCTGAGGTGGTCCGTCACTTTGACAGGACAAGGTTGAGAATAGTGCTTTCCTGATACATTTCTCCCCGAAGATGCAGTGAAACTCCTCTGCGCTGTGGCTGTGCAGTATGACAGTTACGTTCGCACTCTGCTTCACGTTGTCCAGTGAAACGGTAGCTCTCACCGACCCACAGTGAGCATCTCGATCGCCCGCCTGTATTCTTCGCCCAAGTCAAGGCTACTCACACTGTGGGCCATTGAGGACTCCGTAAAATAGGCCTCTTTTAAGGGTCTCTGTGTAATTTTCAGCACTTACTCTTTCAAAGAGGGGACTAGAGTGCAGAAATGGAGGCATCAGAGCGAAATGCATCAAGCAGGTTTAATGTAACATGGAACAAATGACCCGCGAGCAGCGTCAGCTCAGCTCTCAGCGTGCGAGGTCATCGCTGCTGACTGCAGCGTGGCCACAGCACACGCAGCGCAGGTGTCTGTACATAAAATGTTGCGTAAGACACAGAGATCCTGCCGCCATTACTCTGTTATACATCATAATACCTGCAAGCCAATGTGTTCGATTCAAATGTAGTACGATGCCATTCCAATGAATAAATAATGATAACACCGTGATTTTGTGGTAGAACAGGAAGAAAATTTGTGAAATTTAATAGTTTCAGTCAAAATAATAAAACTTCAGCTTGAAACAGCTAGGAAATGTGGCGTTGATTGGCGCATCTTCTTGACGTTTGGAGAGAAGCATCCTGGGATGGTTAGGGCGAGGTCTCAGGGGTTAGCAATAAAACATGAGAAGGGCGGAGTCACATAGCTGTTTTTTTTTTTAAAAAGGGTAATATGCATTGACAAAGACTACAAGTGAAAGAAGCAAAAAGAAGAACCTGTCCTCTGTCTCTAACACCTGCCCAGGCATGTAACCTTGACCCCTGAATGATGTTTGCCTTGTGTTATTGGTGTCCTCTTTCACCTGTTGATAGGACTTGACAAGCACAGCTCTGAGGCACATCTTATCAGGTGAAAGAGGCACACAACACATATTAGCAGACAGGATCTGAGCACCCGTCAGAGACCCGTTTAGATTTCAGCAATGAGAAGATGACGCAGCAGAAATTAAATAACCTCCAAGCTCAAGAGGTTCCTCTCTGTTAGGTTTGTTAAATGTGCAGCATGTGGCTCTCCCATGTCTTCCTGTCTTCCATTTCTCAGCCCTGACCCTCAAGCTGCATCTTTGTCATCTTCAGTTGTGGATTTTCCCATCTACATGAGGCGAGGGAAACTTTTTAATAGATTGCTGAGTGACAGTTATTATGAGGCACAGGGAAGGTTCAAGGAAAGCTCTGTTCCTGTTCTAGCATGACTTGGCTGCCTAGAAAGTTTCGTGTATGCAGTAAAACGTCTTAAAGGAGAGAATGTTGGGTGAGCATTGGATCCAAATGTACAAAGTATGAGTTATCTCCTTTGGAGATGTACTGCCCAGCCACATCAGCTCTGCCTGCCTTTCAGCTGTTAATCCCAGTAGGAGCGCAAACACACATGCATATACACACACAAAGACAAACAGACGCACAAACACACTCGCACGCACGCATGTGCGTCACTGCCGCCTGTGTGGAATTTCAGGACTGTGACTGATGATCTTAGCAGAAAGCTGACTGTTGGGACAAATACAAACAGCTGCGACACAAAAAGCTCAGAGAAGGCTGCAGTCACACACACAATGGGCCAATTACACCTCCCATCTGCTGACCGCTCAGGTCTTAAGGCTTTCAACCTCTGCTTCAGCAGGCTGGCTGCTATGACAAATGTGGAACTTCCAAGCACGCTCGCTATCTTGATTAACACAGAACAGATTAGAATGAGCGGAGAGGGAGGCATACCCTTGAAAGGATGCCTTGAGGCTAAGCTAAATGTGTGGGGTTGTTCCTGGGATATAATGTTGACAAAGCTAATTTATGAAAAGCCAATAATGATGGATTAGGCACTTAACCCAGATGAAAGGATATCTTCAAATGTAGGCTGAACTTGCATACACTAAACGGAATTTCTCATTGATTAAAAATGCTATAAAAATGAACACATGGCAGACACACAGCACGACATAAAAGACGTGATTAAAATGCAAAATCGTGACCTACAGGGACGCATTTAGATACTGCATAAGTGCTCTGTGAGTGGTTCACGCAAAGCTACAATCCAGATGATTTGGTTGATTCATATTGTGGTGAGATTGTAGCAATAATTGCCTTGATTCTTTCTTTTTTTTTTGCTTTAATTGATTGTTTGGCTTTCTGTAATTTGTACAAGAGCACACACATCTATTGATGATGATGATGCTGGTCAGATGACAGTCCAATAACAAGAAATGCTGGTGGAGCTGTTGTCTGTAGACCTGTGGCCTTTGATGGTTCTCTGGGTGTTTTGGGAGGTTGTCAGGCTGAAGGTTCCTGAGCTGATGCCTCCTGTTCCCTAGGTTCCTACCCCTGAAATTAGGGCCCACAGTTTGTATTTTGACCTGTCTGCATATGGGGTGGATGCCGTCAAGGAGACCTGCAGTTCATCCCATGCTGCAGTAAAACATGGATTTCATCTCAAAATCTACGGGACGTTCCGAAACCGCTACATGGCGTTGATCTGCCCATCATCGGACTCTAAGATGGTTCGCTTTCTACGTCACACTGCCAACTCTTCGGTAAGTGGATGGGTTTGGGATTGCTTTAGGAAAGCTCTCTTGTATTAATTCAATTTCACTTCAATTGTATTTATATAGTGCTTTTAACAAGGAGCATTGTCACAAAGCAATTTACATAGTCCTGGGGCCAAAGACCCCAGAGAGTAAGCCAAGGGCAAAAGTGTTAAGGAAAAACTTCCATAGGAAGAAGAAACCTTGGGAGGAACCAGACTCAAGGGAGAAGCCAATCCTTCTCTGGGTGGCACCAGGCAGAACAAATTCATTAATACAATATGGTGAACAACAGTGAGAGGGTGGAGCAATACAAATGGACAGCAACCCATTGGAGGAGGCAGTCAGGTGATCAAAATGAAGAGCAGGACCAGTGGCTCAGATGATGAAGCACTGGTGCACCATGATTCTCAATCATCGCTTTTTTCCTAATTAATTACTTCTTTAAAACTTAATTCCCAAATTAACTCCATCACTCCTGGTTCAAAGTCCTCCATAAAGTCACTTGAGATTATGGGGTGGTCCTGAAGGAAGACTCAGGGTCAGAACTGATCCCCTCCCCCATGGCTGTAGCCAGGAATTTAACTGTCTAGTGAACAGTGGTGTTAAATGATGTGTTCCTCAATGTTGCTCATGTTTGATGCGGTGCCTCTTGCCGTTGGAGAGGAGGTTAGCGTCTTGAGCAAAAACAGTCCTAATCAGCCACCGTTTGGTTGTCCAATAAGGCCTTGCACTGCACCCTTCATATAAGAGAACGTACATGTGGTTACCTGGTTACCATTGACTTAGAATAGACCAGCAAAACAATGAAATGACAAGGTCTCTTGCTTGCATTATAAATGTCTGGGGGACATACTGCTGTGATTAACTCAAAAGCATGCTTTCAGCTGGCTTCACAAAGCATTTTTCTCCATGACTTTAATCATCTCTCGTTTTCCGTCTTTCTGTTTTTTGTTCTACGGTTCTCAAAAACCAATGTGGACCATTCTGTCATGCCATTAGAATGCAATATGAAGGGTCCTACAGCATCACTGATCTTTAAAGAAAGGACAGAATCAGCAAAAATGAATGAAGATTAAATATCGTTTTCAATAAAAACTGCAAGACGGACCTTTAAGCGATTCAACAAGCTTTTAAATGCATATCCAGACACACAGCAAATAGCTTGTTCTCAGCAGAAGGATATATTTATGTTAACACATTTTTATCTTCCCATTTGAAGAAAACAAATGAATAGTTAATCTTTCTGAATGTAATTTAAAGAATGAATTGAAATTCACGGTTGAGATGCATGTCAAAAAAAGAAAAAATCCTGACAGATTTAATTCTTCATACAATTTGAAGCATCATTAGGTATTAATTGGCATTAAGTGGCGTTCATGTGAAGCATGTGGTAAGTCGGAATGATGGATGGATGTGGCCGTTCAGAAGTGTGTGTGCAGAGCATGGACACTGCTTTCTGTACACACATCAATCCGAGCCCGCCAGATGGATCCTTTCATTAGAGGTATCGGCAGAAGGCAGGTGAAGGAGGGCTGTATTCCGGCTATATTTAGCTCGAGTGGGAGCCGAAAAGACATGTCTCTATCTCTGTCACTGGAGTTGCGGTTCGCGGATGTGCGTGTGGTCAATTGCCTCCTTCGTAATGGCTCTCGTTTTTCTGTCACCAGTGACGCACTTTTCCAGCTGAAAAAAAAGGGCATTAAAATTATCACACATCCACTGAACTTGAATTTCCCAGGGATGTGTAGAAAAATAATTGCTCACTATCGACTGAGAGGTTCTCGTAAAACTGCTAGCGAGAAACCAAAGGGACGTCTGAAGACAGTTACGTAATCCTGACTCCTTTGTATAAATGAGGATGAGTGCTTTGCATAGGGGTATTTAGAATAGAACAATTTATGAATAAATGGAGTGTGCTCTGAGTCAGCCCTTCCATACACATCCCATACTATCTTGTAAAAATGTTTTCTGCTGATAGAGTGGATGTTCTTTGTATCCCTTATACACATAGCCAAGGTGCATAGAACCTGGTTCTGAAAGCCTGTGATTCATGTCGAATTTACATTCTGCTCAGACCGTGGACAGAACGACTTTGCACTCATTGTACATTGAAAGATTGACAGATCCATCTGAAATTAAAAATGGGAGTAGACAGAGAGTGTCATTGGCACAGGACGGAATTTTAAAAAAAAAAAAAAAAAAAAGAGTAGAGCTTTATTATTAAAGCTCAAGAGAAGAAACACTGGCACCTACGACTGAGCTGACCCTCAGACCACCGGGCTCTTCCTCTTTGGTGACGAAGACCCAGAGAACAATCTCTAACACAAAATGACACAGGATAGAGCCAATCTGAAATGCAAAGCTGAACTGAACCAGACTGAACAGACATGCATGCCAAGACCGAGTAGATGAAACTACTGAATGAAACCATCTGGAGATGGTCATGAATGTGGTGGATGACCACACCTGTGGTAGGTGATCTGTGACATGGGATTTGGACCAGGTGTAACGCCATTCCTCTCTTGTAGGACAGTAATCTTTGTCTTTTGCCTTTAATGGATACATAAGGCTTAATATCATAATCCTTCCATGTAAATGTAATTTATCTGTATAACAGCTGAATAATACTGAGGAATTGCAGTGATTAGCGCAGAGTAGGAGCTCTGCTAATGAAAGTGTAGAACCATTCTCTAGAACTGTTCAGTGGTGAACACTGAATGAAATGAGAAATAACTTCACTGATATCAAGAAAAGACTTGTATGTTTTTTTTGCAAACTTGACTCAAAGGAGGATTTACAGCTGGAGTTGACAAAGCACATTCCAAGCTAATGCTCTTTATTTGACTTCCTTTAAGATAATGAGGAACATCTTCTATCAGTCCTTCAATGCCTACAAGACAGACATTGAACCGAGGCTGAACGATCTGACTCTACGCCACATGCAATGCAGCCGCAAGCTGTTCGAGATCATGTTGTCCCACCGGCGTGTCAGCGCCGCCTACATTGAGGAGGATAACGTCTCAGTGACCATCGAAGGCGAGGCCGCCAGGGTGTTGAACTTTGACACAGGTGAAAGAAATAGCTCACTGGATATGGCACACATTTTTATTTGTACATCCTGTAGACAGGTTGTTATATGTAAGAGGTATGCCAATACAGTTATGTTGCCTGCTCTTACATATTATAGACACTTTATTTTAACAGGACAGCCTGGCTGACTTCCTCAAAGAGGTCGGGAAACAATACTCACTTTTTCCAATTACTGGCATTTCTGTCTTTTTTTAATGTACACTGGGGGGGAAAAAAAAAAAACAATAGAGGAAATGGTCAATTTATGGCTTGATTGGCCATGCTGAAACTAGTGTACGGTGTGGTTTGTGACCTGATGTTGTATTTGCAGTGTGCATGGCTGAACACGGCTGGCAGGCTCACTTGGTGTGAGGGAACATGGGCAGTGCCATGGATGACCTGGCAGATGATTTATGAGAGCTAATGCATTGTGAATGTTTGGCATCCTTTAGTTACCCTGAGCCCAGCAGGCATGATTTGTCGGACATTTTCTCCCCACAGAACATCAGAGGTATTTGCTGTCATGACAGCGTTTACAAGTATGCAGACATGACAGTTGCTGTGCACATTAAAGAATGATAAAACACTAACGAGCTTTCATATAGCACAATCTGCTATGACATAATGCATTATAGCCCTGGTTACTATTTACAGATCTGAAAATGAAACCTGCATATTTTTATTCATAATTATATTGTGCTCCATGCAAAACTCAATTAGAGAATTTCTATTGCATATTATTATACTTACGATCCCAGAAAAAGGATACAATTAAAATTCTAGTTACAGATATACTATATGCCAAGTGAGTGCATGAGTAATCAAAATCCAACATGTCGTGTGATAGTGTGGTTTAAGTTATTAATGAAACACATAGGCTGGCATTTTGAGTTTCCATGCAATTATATTCATAATTCTGATAATGGCAATGCTTTATTGATCGCTGTTTTGTGTCATGAAATGTATTTATTCTATTTGTGTCATATACTGTATGTTCAACTGAACCAAACACGGACAGTCAAAGACCGACAGCATTTAGTGAGTAAAAAAGAGGATACAATGCAGAGAATCATCATGTAAATTATGCTTTTCATTGCCGGGGTAGCCGATAAAGATGTATCCAAAAAGCCGTACTGCACCGTGTCATATGTTAGTAAAAGTTCACATGGACACCAATCACGGGCGCTGCCATTTAATCCATTGTCAAGAAGCGGATATGGAGAGTTAAACATAAGTCTCTTGTCACCGACAGGCTGCGGGGTCAACCTGGGCATGAGGGGACTGGAGTCTCTGGGAAAGTTTATCTATCGGACCGCCACAGCGGTGGACCAGAATGACGTCTTCGAGGCTCTCTCAGCCAAGATCCAGCACTCCAAACAGGTGGCAGAAACTTTCAGGCAAACAGGCCTGGCCTCCGCCATGTTTGAGTGAGAGCACCGGACAGCGGTGCCCTGTAAAAAAAAACCGTGAGTCTACAGATATTGGGCTACTGGGGTCACAGCTGATATCACCAGTCATCTGTCAAAATCACTTACGAAATGCTGAGCGTCACTGCTTCCCGGAGTCCATCTTATAGCTGTCCGACAGGTGGAATCATGCTTTCTGGCAGGAGCTAAGACTAAGGCTATTGTCAATATGCTAATGATGTCTTAATTAGTAGCAAGTGAGCAGTCGCCACGTATGTTTGGAAGCTGTTTGGTACCGTATTGCAGCGTGCCATCTCAAATCCTTATTAATTTCTATCCATAACTCTTGGAAAAAGATGTCATTTGATATGCTTTTTATTGTGATTTGTAATTCGAAGGTACACTGATTTACAGAATAATTGGCCAGCTAAACTTAATGTGAATCGTCTTTGTGGTACAATCCTGTTAGGCCTCCATATTTCTAGTGCCCCTACATCCACTCGAGAGCAGTGTGATTTTTCATGTGGCTTCTTGGCTCACTCTGCCTCTAAGTGGATTTCCCATTCTTTGTGGAAGCGCTGGAGTTGTGACAAAGACTTTTCTCCCCCACGGATGGCACCTGAGGCGATGGACGTCCCACTGAAGCTGGCGTCCGGCTTAGTTTAGTCTTAGGTTTGCCACGTCAAAGGGCAGAAGCACGAGTGTTATTTTGGTTCATCAGATTCCTGAAAGTGCCTCGCAGATCAAAGCAGAAGGTGTAACTGTTTTCATGCCTGGTTGGCAGACATGACGAATGTATGATAGAATCTTTCTATCAGCCTAAGTGTTTTATATAAAAGGCTTGTGTATAGTTATGTCAAGAATGTTTATGAATGGAGTGCTTATTTTTCCGTGTTCTCCTTTGCATATGATGCAGTGTAAAATGGCAAAATTAAATCTGTAAGAAAAAAAAGAATAAAGAAATCATTCGGCACATTACACCATAATTCCCAGTAGCACCAGATTCTATCCACTGCAATGACTTATGTGGCAGAGTGAGTCTTAGGACAGAACAGTTGAGGCTTGTCGAATTTAGTCTATTGCATAGCACAATTAATATATTCTAGGAAAATGCCTGGAAGTTAAAAATCACATTTTATTATCTTTTATGGCAGCATTGACCTTAAACTAAAGCTATTTAAATGAATACTTTATAGCAAGAATTACTAATATTGAACTGATTAAACTGAAATCTTGTAATAACCAGATATTAACGTTACAAAGAAATCCAGAAAAAAAAAAAAAAAAACCTCCTTGTCATTCTCTGGGGCTTCATTTGAATTTGGGATGACTTCGCTGCTGTTAAACTGATCACCGAGTTACAGAGACTCTCAGAAATTCCTCCTTATTGCCACGGTCATCGGTGCACAAGTGCAGGACGAGAGTCTGCAGCCGAATTTGTAGATCCTTAATGACTTCTTTAAACTAAGTGAACACAGTCAAAATGCAAACTAACTGCAATTCCAGTGCAGCAGATGGTCATATAAAATATCCTGTACAGGAAAATGACTAATTCTCTAACGCCTGTGAAAATGTCATTTTCCCAGCTGTCTTGGGAACACACATCCTTATGAACCGAGAGAAAGGACGACTCTGCAGCCGGATTACTATTTGATGAAAGCACCTTAACCGCTAAAACAGAAAAGAAATGTTTTTTGGAAAATTATTTACATAGAGCTTCATTGCCCGTACCCTGGAAACACTCCAATCAACAATTCATTCATTCCATTTCCAAAACGCTTATTCAGGGAAAAGGCTGAGGACATTACAATCATGTTCCTTATTTCATTTTTATGCCCCGTTTTACAGAAGACACAGTCCTCGACTCCGTGATAAACCAGAAGCCAAAAGCATATCACATCTATTTGGTAACGTAGATTGTCTGTAAAATAACGTGGCCAACTTTGCTTTATACTGCCACCTAGTGTTCTAAAATACCTCCCAAGCATAATGAAACAAAATCTTAGGCAGTTTTACCATTTGCACAGTACATCGGAATGTACTTTTTGACCATATCCCATCATACTCTTCATAAGGACATGGACACACACACACACAAAAGAACAAGCTTGGGGTCAGGGCCTTGCTCAAGGGCCCAAGAGTGATACAGATGGATTTGCTGACTGTGGGATTTGAACTGGTCACTTTCCTACCACAGGCCCAGACACCTAATCCACAGAGCCACACACTACCCTCTAAGGGCCACAAGTATTTGTAAAAACAAAAGCATGTCTTAATGAGCTCTCTTTTTCTGTGGGAGTCACATGATGCAGAACAGCCCACCTCAACTGCGGGGAGGAGATGGCCAGACGCCCAAAACAATGAAACCCTGAACCTAAAACAGCTGTTGTGCCTCAAATCCAGTAAAGACAAATAGGGAAATCAATAGGAGATCCAGAGGTTTCTGGAAAAATAACATGAAAATCACATGTGGACTCACACTGCCTTTAACCACAAGACAATAGGGCAAATGGGGCTTCCAAACTTGTAGTGAGTGGGAGTATCCTAAACTAGCCAGTCAATGCTAGCACTAAAAGAGGCTTCAAAACCTGTGGTGGGTGGGAGTTTCCAACACAACCAATCAATGCTGGAGATACTCACACCCTCCGTAGGTTTTGAAGCTTCATTTGTCCCATCACTAGTAGTCAGCTAGTGGTAAAATGAACATTGGGGAAACATCTATGTGAAAAGTGACAAATTTAAATTATGACAGTTATGTGCTCACCCCTTCTGGCTGTTTGCTCCACCCCACTGGCTGTGGTGTCACTCAATACTCGAAATATAGAAATTATTTTGAAGCATTTCACTGTGTCCTCCTCCAGTGCTTTCTTCTTTATAATACTCACCTTCCTGACACCACCTCTCTTCTTTCTCATTTTGCTGTGTTCTATGTCATCGGCAGAAAACATTACAGGTATATTTGAAAAGCACACTGTCAAACACATACATGGACAGTTTAGAGCCACTAATTAGCTATGTTGCATGTCCTTGTACAGTAGGAAGGAAGGAAAACCCATGTGATGCAGGGGGAGTGAATGCAAATTCCACACACACACACACACACAGCAGAGGTGGGATTCGAACCCACAACCCTGAAGTTACGAAGTCACTGCGCCACTTTGTACTGATAAAGACACTAAAGCTTTTAAGTGAATCTGCTATTTCCATCTAAAACCACTAGATGTCAGAAATGACCAAGAAAAGTAATCTATAGGGGTCACACTATTATGGGGCTGGATCTTATCCCAGGCAACTTAGGGCACAAAGCAGGGGACACCCCAGACTGGACACTCACATAATCATGTCTTTGGCAACTCACAGTAGATGGGCAGAACATGCAAAAATGCTCCATAAACAGAGAGCGGATGAGGGATATGAACCCCCAACCTGACAGATGTGAAGCCACTGACCTGCCATGTCACCTTCTCAAAATAAATCAATGAAATTAAAACAAGCAGTTTAAGAGATAAAAGAACAATCCAATCTACTTGTGTTTAAATATGGAGAGCTGCAATTCATGAAGCAGTAAACAAAAACAGGATAAAAACAGTAGACCTACAGAGTTATATCTTGCAAAATGAAAAATGCATACCCATTGAATAAGCTTTTTATAAAATTAACTCATTAACCTCTGTAATATTTTTTGATTCAGTAGTTTCCAGCTGCTGAAATCCAAGTACAATTATGGTGCATGTTTATTTATATACAAAGATCGAGTTAATAGTTGGTGCAGCACTAAGAGTGAAACTGTGTTAAACCCCAAAACAGGCATAGGTCATGACATTTTCTTAAAAATATTATAATAAAGTGAGCAACATTCCATGGAAGAAACTCACAGTGCCTTTAAAACTCTAGTAAAAGCAGGGGTCACGTATCTCCCCTTCAGAAGCCATCAACTGGCACAGGCAACTGAGTGAACAATATTCTGGAAATAGACAGTAGTGAATCATTTGTGAATCTAACTTGTATTTTCCCTCAAACAATAGCAAAAAATGACTACATTTAAGTTTTATATTTATTTATTGGAAATGTGTTGTATTTTGAAAATGATTCTAGGAAACAAATTAAAATTATATTGCTGGCAGCATGAGAAAACAGAAAGCATTAAGAGGAATATAAACAAATAGAAACATCAAATGTAAATGTTAATTTAAGAAACTCCAGTGCATTTTCTCACCTTAGGAAAATGTACATCCCTTAGCTGGTAGCACCAATCCCACCCTACGGTTTGTCCCACATGTGTGAATCTCACTGTTTGCATCACTGGCTCTCATTTAATTCCCATCCAAAAATCATGAAACAAAATGTTTACATCATAACCAGCTGTAATTACAATCACATTTTAGAACCATGAAAGCAAATATTTAGGCCATCGTCTAATTAGATTCTCATCCAGGTCCAGCTAACTCCGAAGAGGATAAATATAGAACCTCAAAACTTGCATCCTATCCTGTATATATCATCAAGTTAAAGATAATTAACAAATGTTTTATCTTTGCATGTAATTAAATCTTTAATGAAAGACTTCTTAATCAATAACTATTGGATTGATGGCTTCATAAATAAATTAGTCATGCTGATGAGCAATGTTAGACATGTGCTCAGTAAAGGAGACTGCTGCCATAGCAGCAGGACTTGATTAGTCCCAAATTAAATACAGAACAAACAGATTAAAGCCATTCAAATAAACTGACTGTCATGATGCCCCCTCTGGGAGCCTTGATCCACTGCCTCCCCGGCTGACTGACGGGCTGCCATACATTTCCTTCTACACCCAGGATAGTGGCCACCTGTCAGATTTGCAGCCCCAGTGTGATGGACTGGTGATTAGGGGCCCCAGAATAAGCCACGCCCTTAATTCCACTACCACACTTTGCCGAGGAGTAGGGTTGAAGAAAAGGCCAGTTTTGGCAAAACAAAGGAGGAAACGGCTAGAGGACCACCTCAGACCCAATCATACCAAAGTGGTGCCCTGCCTTGCATCACCTCTTAAGTCTCCGCTCTGAATCAGTTGTGTAGGATGGGCTCCGAAATCATTCATGTCTGTATAAAGCACTCACCTGTGCTACCATTGTTGCTTGTGTGCCTCGGTGTTTATGCCTGTCATATTACACACGCAGTTGTAATCACCATCTGTCTAACTTCATGTTAGTGTACTCTAGGAGGAAGTTCATTTAAATACCCGTTTTAGAGGCTAAAGTCACACAAGCTTGGCCTAATCATAACCCTGACCCACGGTGAGTCATAGATTGAGACACTAGATTATTTATGTCTACAGCATCTGTTCTGATTAGAAATAAGAAATGTGGATGTCTTTAGTTTTGAATATTGACAAACAAAAACAGGGAAAATAAATCTGGAAGAATGTACATATTTCAACAATATTATAAAACATTCTTGGAGGTGTTCAGTGTATTCAGTCACTGCTGAATGCAAGATATAGAGTTTACTCTGTCAAGAAGTGTGCATGTGAAACCAATACTTTCATGGGAAATGGATAACTGTGATAAAAACAAAAATGATTTCTAAAATATAATTTGCTGTCTGCTGTTACCTAAATTGACATTACTAGAACTTAAGGTTAGTTGCCTAATTAACTGCATGACTATCAGTTGGATGTACTGTACGACTCGTGTTCAAACAGTTTGCTATTATACTAATCTTTCTATTGTCTATTGTTCCATTTTTTGGAAAACATGTAATGTTGATTCTTGTGGAAACAGCCGACAGATTATGATGCAATAAATCTCCCCAATGAAAAGTACCGTAATTTACAATGGGACCTTGCTCGGAATAAGGGTACCAGTCCCACCCTAGAGTCTTACCTGGAGGCGGTATTCACTGGTAAGTGCCTGGGGGCAGGGTTACTCATGTAACCCAGCTGGGCTAAGCATATGAGGAACTATCTTGTGGTATCACAACCTGCAAAATAAGGGGTGGAGATCAAGTGCAGTGCTATTTGGGCAGCAGGAATAATCAGGAAGGACCCAGACAGATTAGCCCTTTGGGATTGACAATGGCTTAGGAAATTATGGAGTATGGTTACCTCCCTGATTAGAGGGAGCTAGTGTGGAAGATAGAACGGTATTAGATAGATATAGACTGCCATATCTCCACACACTGTGTGGGTTCTGGAGCCAGACCTCTTGGCTGGGGGTAGAGTTTCTCCAACTGTGGAGCTCCCCACGGTGAAAGATCTGAGGTAGGTCTGTGGATACTCCAAAATCCTAGACAGAGGGCTGTGCAGCTGGGGTTTATCCTGGTGGACAAGAGGGTTACCTCTATGTGACTGTGAGTTACAGAAAGGAAAACTCTGGCTGTTATTTGTACATCAGCAGTTGAGAGTATCTGTACTTCACATGAAAAGTGGGCCAGGTGCTCAAAAGGGTACCGACTACAGACTCTGTGGTCCTATAGGGACACTCCAATCCTCATGTGGAGAATGAAAGAGATTCAGGACCTGGAAGTCTGCAATTGAGTAGAATGGATTCCTGGATTTAAACCTGAGTGGTGAATGGCTATTGGACTTCTGTGCAAGTCATTGACAGTTAATAACAAAGGCAATGCTTGGATGCAAGCATTTTCACAAGTGTAAATGTTACCAGAGAACCCTAGCAAAAGGTCAGTCATCGGCTTTATAGCTGTGTCATTTTACTTGAGTCTTATATCTTTTAGAGGACACTCAGATGAAGAGGGGGTAGCGATATCAACCTATCACTATTTGAGTGTGAGCTGGTACATGGGGAGGAGGCCAGATCAACAAGCACAACCCTAATGAACAATCAGGAGTTGCTGGGGACATCTAGCTGAAGCTTTAGGTAAATTCATCTCACACCTCAGGAAAAACTTCAACCAAACGTCAAGTGAGGTTGGGGACACCGAGTCTGAATGGAGCCTCTTCCAGACCTCAATCGTTGCAGCAGCTGCAAAGAGCTGTGGTTAGAAGACAGTGGGTGCCTGTTAACGCAGTAAGTCTAGGACCTGCTGACACACTGCTGTAAGATGCTGCTGAGCAGATGAACGATGGCTTTGTGGTAATGCTCCTGAGACTTTGAGAAAGCATTCTACCATTTTCCCCTGCCAGGTACTGAAGGCATATGGAGTACCAGTGCATGCTTGTTGGTCCCTGTGTGAATGCAGTAAGCATTTTATTTGCATCCTTAGCACAAAATCAAATCTGTGTACTGTGAGTGTTGGTCTCCATCACAGGTGCATCTGGTCTCCATTCCTGTTAATGATCTTCATGGACAAGAAGCCAATGCACAACTGTGGCTGGAAGAATGCGTGGTACGGAGAACTAGAAGTGACATCCCTGCTATTTGTAGATGATGTGCTTTTGGTTTCATGTGACCAGGACCTCCAGCACACACTTAAATGAATAAACACCATATGTGCAGGAGTGGAGATGGTAATCAACCTCTTATCTGAGGCCAAATCTGGAAAAGAGTAGATTGCTTCTTTCAGGTGTCTGCCCCAGTGAAGGAGTTTTAGTTCCTTGGGAACTTCTCGAGTGAAGGGAAGAGAGAACATGAGTTTGACAGGCAGATCTGTTCAGAGGACCACGGTGGCAAAGCAAGAGTTAAGTTGACTGGTTAACTCGCAGTTAACCAGTCAATCCATGTACCCGTCCTCACTTGTGGTAAATTACTGTGGGTAAAGACCATAATGACGATGACAATGATAATGAAATCACCAAGGCTATTTAAAATACGCCCCTTCCTGATTTCTTCAGTTCATATTTTAACGTGAACAGTAACCCGGATCAGTAATGACAAAGTCCGAAATAGAAGAATTTTTATGCTTGTGAATTAGCAGACAAATCCCCTAAAATTTCTCAAAACCTTAGACCATGAATGCTGTACAATGATGGCTTTTTGAGAAACACGCTTAGTTGTTATTAAAATAATTTAAATTTGAACTCAGAACAAGTCAAATTGTACCACAAATAAATGATACCTGTGGTATGTATTTCTGCATGTGCTGCAGTATGGGTACTGTTGACTTGTCAATATAACGTTAGCATGGCTGTGGTGTGAATGCATGTGTGTAAATATTTAAAGAAATGAGGCTTTACGTTAGCCCCAACTGCACCAAACCAAGAGAGCGACCCGTGTCAGGGCCCCAGCCTCCCCCCATTCAGCCCCTTCCCATGGACAGGGTACATTAGCATTCTGTTCCCGTCATGTTGATAACCAGCAGTGAGTCTACTGTTGACAAAGACAGTGGGATCTGATTTGAGTGCAGCCATCAGGAATGCTGTTGCCTCGGCCCCATCACTCGCAGAGGTGAAGTACCGGGGGGGGGACTGTCACTGACAGGTAGGTGACAGGGCCTGGCACAAGTGCATGCTGGACGAGTGCCCTGTCTCGCTGTTCAATTAAACCCAGCAATGGCATTTAGCCTGGGGCAAACGTGCTTGGGCACACATACACAAAGTGACGTGCGGTGGTCCTCCATCGTTATCGTGCCTGATTGATATGAAGCTCTTCGGGTTGTGCAGCCATTTATTTAAATATGTGTTTGGGTCAGATGAGCTGTTTAACAAAGGTTGAGCTATGCCTGTGTTTATGCATTAATCTATCCTTATTTTAGCAAATTCTGTACATTCTGTACGAATTACTGGTCTAAAAAGGAATGCACCTTTCAAATACCCAGAAATTACAACTGTTAAGTTTAATATATGTTTTAAGTTTTTGAAAACATCTTTTTTAAATATGGTAAACACAGTGCATGGGGAAAAAAGCACGAGTTAAAAAGACACATAAGACGTGTTAAGCAATAATGTCATAAATATTTCATATTTTTCCATGTTACAATGCAATACAGTTTTTATACAAATGTACAGTAAATACATTTAACCTATTTGCCTGACAGCAACATTCTGATTTTTTTAGTTTAATATTTCCTATTATTTACTTGTGCCCTTTATGCATTGACAACGTATTTGGTGTTTAAAGCCTAAATCCAATATAAATGTATCTATCTATTCATAGCATGTTTTTTTCTATGCTGCGTGTAATAAAGTCTATAAGACAGATTTATGTTTCATAAACGGTGATAATGGTCGGGTTAAAGTACCTCCACTGGGGAGCAGCGGCGAACGTTACGTGTTTCACAGTAAGATCCCGGCGGCACAAACTGCCGACGAGGTGAGAGAGCTGCCGTTTGAAAACCCCTTCGAAGGGATGCTCCAGAGAGAGGCAGCCGTAGGGAAGCAAGCCTGGGGGGGCTGTAAAGCAGTTGAATAGATCTGACTCCAAAATAATGTACCCATTTTCTATTACATATTGCATATAAAATTCTGCTTACCCTTGGTGTCACATCATATTCTGATAAACGAATAGCTTTTTCATGCATCACATGTCATTTGAGTCTTCATATATCCATTATACCTCATAGTTCCATCTCATCTAATTTCATTAATGCGATTTTGTGTTCATCCCCTGGCAGTTTAACGGTCATTATTTGTAACTTCTTTCAGTCATAAATTCCTGTTCACAGAAAATAAGATATAAATGCCACTCAGCGTTAGTGTATAACACCTCCTCTTTTAATGAGATGAAAGTAACACGGATGTTTATTGGATTGGATGCAACTTGATCATTGCAGCCAGACACTGCTTATTTTACACTGATGGACCTTGTGTTTATGACTGTTCGTTACTCTGCTGCAATGTTTATGATTGTCGTTGCATGTTTAACATCGAAATGAATGCACTGTGTGAACTTTACTTGAGTGACATGGAAAACCACAAAGAACAAAACTCATTCTCCCTATAAGTTGCATAACTCTCATCTCAATTGCACAGCTAACTGTATGACCTGCAAAATATATAGGCCTGTATACATTGTTTTGTGCATTTACAGGTAGGTCTACTTTCAAATAAACCAACACATACTAAATAAAGAAACTATTCCACATTTGCTCATTGGTTTGTTTATTCACAAAACAAAACAGTGAAACGGGTTTATGTTAAAAAATAAATGCTAAATGATGCATTAACTTTAAATTCACGGTTAGTTGAAATGTGTGTGTAGATACACTGTTTTCTAATACTTTATCATGATTAGACGACTTTAACACGATTAAATGGAGTCATACTGACTCAGGGATTTAGTTATTGTCTTAGTTAACATGCCAAAGCCTTTAATTAATAATAGATGGTCAGCTTATGTCCAGAATTGGCATTTTACCCCTTCATTACGCTGAGCGTTTATAGTTAAGTGTAAAAAAATTCAGGACGCGTCCATGACCAGTCGCTCACTGAGCTAGTGATCATCTGCTGAATGAATTACCTGCAGGGAAAACACATTATAACAGCCGACTGAATGAATATTTTGCACTATTGAGATAACTTTTAATTCAGCGATAAAAGGTTAATGCACTGAAATGTTTTTCGGAAACTGCTTTTTATGGGACGTACTGTTTATATGCAAATAGCTATGTCATATGGGCTGGAGACTGTGGCACTGACAAAATGACAGGAGGCAGAGCTGGAGGTGGCAGAGTTAAAGATGTTAAGATTTGCAGTGGGTGTGACGAGGATGGACAGGATTAGGAATGAGTATATTAGAGGGTCAGCTCAGGT
>JAACJT020009897.1:0-46564 GCA_009936485.2 Gymnarchus niloticus | reverse complement strand
AAAAACTCCCTCAAGAGGAAGAAACCTTGGGAGGAGCCAGACTCAAAGGGGAAGCCTGTCCTCCTCAGGCCGGCACCGGGCAGGACAAATTAATGAGTCCGAGTAGAACAATAGGTAAAAGGACAAGTCTTGTCAATACAAGATGATCTAGTATTAAACAGGACAGTGGCAACCCCAATACTAACCTTAGAGTCATGTCTTATTTTCTCGTGTCTTGAAATGTAAAGTTACAGGTATGCAATGTTGTGTTGTACTTTGCTATCAAGCAGAATTCTGGCTTTAGGTAAATACTTAAAATAACGGATGGTCGCATTTCAATTCCAAATGGCAGAAATCTGGTACTTTGTCGCACCAGGACCATCCACATACCAGTGTTAAGGCAGTATGATTCTAATCAACTTTCCAGTTACATTTGCATTTTAATTATTTTGTCTTTCTCATTTTATTTCACGTCAAAGTTACCCACCAGGTCCCTAACATATCTTACCACTGGAGTTCACTGAAACTTTATTCTTATCAGGAATACATTTATAAACAATTTTAACATTACAATGCTTTTTTTTGTTTTTTTTGTTTTTTTATTAATACTATGTGTTTTTCATTCTATCAGGATGTCTACTGGGTTTAATTTATGTGGCTGTTTATTCAAGCATTTCCATTGTTTTCAGTGAGTTTCAAACTCGCGCTTTTGTATCCTTCTTAAAGCTACACCACACCGCTGTTACTTCCTCTGTAATTTCAATTCAATTTACATTATCAACCAAAAGTCCAGATTCCATGTTTTAATTTCAGCCAAAATCACCGTGGGTGTTTCCCTTTTATGTCAGTATTTGAGTTCACACATTCTATTGCAAGCCCGCCTTCATTCTGAAGTCTAGGAGGTGGGACATTTCAGCTGACAAAGGAAACATATATTTGAAATTTGACATAGTGCAGAAAACCTTAACTCTCCTCACTGTGACACTCACCTGGAGAAGATGAAGGGGCAGTGCTTTTTTGTGATGTGCTGGTATGGCATACTGGAATGGTTCATAAGTTAGCTCCATAGCAAACAGCCCCGAGTCTGTAACACTCCTCTGCGCTAAGTGGCATTACCGCTTTTCCTTCAGTGAGAGGATGAGAGTGTTAAACTTTTCACTCATGAGGAAGAGGCAATCTCATTGAAGCCTTACCGCCAGCCATGCAAAGTAATTATCTCCCTTTGAAAAAAAATCAAGTCGCTCTGATCTTATGCCTGGATGGCCTGCTCTAACAAAGGCTTCAAACATAACTTGCAAAAAAACAGATGTATATTATGGTCAGACTGTGAAGGCAGACATCACAACAGGTACTTTCAGTGTATAGGATGATAACAGCTTGCACTGATGTTAATGAACACTCCAGAGTAACATGTCTTTCCATACGCATGTTGTTCAAAACTGAATGGCCACAGCTATCCAGATATATATAGCATTTGTGAGAGATAGAGTTATGATTTCAGCTTGGGGGGGCAGCAAGCATTCAGGAGGCTTTACATTTTTTAGCTTTTCCCCACCAGAAATAAATTGTCCCACATATTATATATTTGTGTGCAGATTTTTTTTCTCCTCACCACAGTAGTCATGCCTGGAGTTTGACACTTGGCCCCACCAAGGAGTAGCTCTGCAGGGGTCCAACTTTATACTTTTGTCTGTCTGCCCCCCAGCTGACACCAAACTGGCTAGCTTTCATTCGTGTTCCTCTCTATCGCTTTTACTAAACCATTCCTCACTACCAGCCCCTAATAAAATCCCCGATGCTTCCACCCATCCCTGTGTCACTTGGCTCAGTTTGCTGTCCCGCCTGTAGCAAACCCTGTGCTTCGCACAAACTGACACTTTTTTTGAAGAAATTTTATTTGCAAAGGTTTCCATTCATGACGATGTCACCAGTTATTAACAGCACAAGAACTGTGCAGTGCAATGCAAGACGATCATTACCATCATCTATATAAAACAAAAATTGATTTGGTGGGATTTAAAACATGTCTTATTATTTGTGTTACATCCTGTATGTTGTGACATGATCTGCAATAAAATATATATGTAGTATGAATGTGGATGTAAATACATGCATTGACTGGGCTGACAGACTTACATTTTCTCAGGAGTACATAATCATGTTGACTGTGTATGTATGTATTTGTGTCTGGGTGTTGGCCATTATCTGTGTCTGTTAATATCAGTATGTGTG
This sequence comes from Gymnarchus niloticus, assembly GCA_009936485.2. NCBI lineage: Eukaryota > Metazoa > Chordata > Actinopteri > Osteoglossiformes > Gymnarchidae > Gymnarchus > Gymnarchus niloticus. The sequence continues at coordinate 44,353 of JAACJT020009897.1, read as the reverse complement.
TCTGCACTGAAGTGTCTGTTTGTTTCTGTTTATTTGTGTGCACTTACAGGCTCCTGTGTCCACCGGGGGGTGTCAAGGAGTTCAGACCTTGGGCTGTTGGGCAGCTATTGTTAATGGATGCAGTAAAGCCATTAAACACCAGGTGCTGAGGGATCAGATGTTTTTTTTCTGTTGCAAGGATCTTGAAGGAGCGTGTTGCTCAGTTACTTATCTCAGTTTATAATTTGCATCTTTGTGCTTCTGTTTCTATGTGAGCAAAGAAAATTATTTTATACAAACATGAGCCAATTAAACTTGTTTTCTGGAACTGAAAGTTAAAAATATTTTCTGTATAAATAGTCTATTACAAATGTACTATTGAATGTCTTAGATAAAATTCCTAGATTGTACCTTATTAATAGTCCAAGTTTTATCAGTCTAATACTACTAGGTAGCACAGTAGCAGGATCTTTTCCCAACCTTACCCAGATTTGACTGAGTAGCTTGTAAGCTGTTCCTATACTCACACAAGTTTCCTTCAGGTACTTCAGCTTTTTGTCATCCTCCAAAAAAATGGCTTAGGTCAATTGGTGTCACTTGCCCTTTGGTGTGTGTGTGTGGACATGATATTATCACATTGTGGGGACAGAATGTCAACTAAGGGAATGAAAACCTGTTACTTTTTACCTTATGGGGACTTTAGTTATTTCCCCAAAATTGAAAACTAAGTTTAATAAAAATCTGTGAATGCAATCAAAATCCTTATAAAGTTGAAAGTCTTATATTTAGTTGGATTACCTATAGTTAAGCTTAGGGCTGGGTAATGGTTAAGGTTGTCATAATTAGGATTAGGGTTGGGGCAGTTGAAATGAATGGAAGGTCCCTACAATATTATAAAGGCAACTGTGTGTGTATGTGTGCCTTAACATCCTGTCTGTTATGCCCCCTACTTCATACCCTGTGCTTCCTTGGGATAGACTCCAAACTTACAGTAACCCTCCATGTAATAAACAGTTATGCTTTATGTGCATGTGTGTATGTTTGTACACAGGATGGATGGACAACCATGTAATTTTTTTCAATAGGTTTGTTTTTTATATTGTATTTTTAGTTTTATTTTTCCGATGACTTATGCAACATTAATATTTCATGAATATTTCAACAAGTACGTATGCGGGATATTTTTTAACTATAAGTGAACATTTACAAAGTCAAAGGGGGAAGCATGCTGTGAATCTGCATATGCTAGGTCAGAAGTCTGCAACGGGAGGACCGACCAGACTGAAAGGAGGGGCTTGGCTGAAAAAGTGTAAGCTTCCAAGAGTTCCTTTAACTGCTCTGTTTTACTTAAGGTTCCGAGAGTCCCTTTAGCCGCTTCTTTTCTACAATACTTTTGTTCTCAGAAAAGTTTTAATATATGTTGTTTTTTTTTTTTCAATATACTTAATGCAGCAGTTATATTGTAGTACATTTCAGTTAAAATGATCCATAACTTCAGTCATAAATTCATTTAAAATAAATTAAAATTGTGTAGTGTATGCGACTTTAATAAAAACGACAATTTGTTTTATTAAGCAACTGCTCTGAGAAATTTGTTCTGTTATACTAACAGCCCAATTTATTAGACATTTTACTGGGATTTGTGATGAAAAAGATGATTTATAAACTGTTATACTAGAATGCTTGGCTACACAGTTGCATCACACTTCCAACATTTGGGTTTCAAATCCCGCCTCCGCTCTGTGTGTGCGTGTTCTCTGTGTCATGTGAATTTCCTCCGGGTACTCCAATTTCCAAAAATATTCAGCCAAGTTACCTGGCATCTCTGAGTGATAGAGGTGTAAGTGCCTATGAATGTGCCCTGCGATGGGCTGGCATCCCATACATGATGTGCTTCAGACATCTGTGCTATACTGTCTAAGATAGGCTCCAGGTCCTCCTGTGACTCTGACCAGTATAAATGCTTAGGAGATGGATGAGTGCTATGAAAATGTACTTCTGCAATCAATACTCCAAAAATTAAGTCATTTGAAGTAATGCTGGCATAATGCATTTGAAAATCAGTTAAGGGTTCATGTTTAAATCTCAACCAGGAGAATTCCTGTCATAATGTGAGTTCAGTGCCTGGTGTACAGCTGCAACCCAAACAACAACCTCTCAGCTTATCTGCACTATGTTCCAATGTCATGACCTGGCAGCACGTTTCTCTCACATATGCAAAATTCACTTGAGAGTTTTAAAGGTGCAAGGGAGATGAAATAAAAAGATTCACATGCACACCTTTTAGGCTCTAAGCATAACTCATGTCAGTATCTATCCAACTGTAGGCATGGCTAGGAATAGAAAAGGAACACACAAAAAAAAAAAAAAAATGCATACCTGAAAACATAAATAATGCACAAGACTCATTCTCAGATGTAGTAATTACACCACAGTAGGATCTGCCTTGTAAGGCAGAAAGAGGAAAACCAGTTTTAGGAGATATATTTCTGATAGCCTATCCAGGTCTATTTCCGTAGACATCATGATTATGTTTGTGTCATTACAGATCCCATTACTATCATAGCTGATGTTCGAATTCCACCATAGACCCCTCTGCTGTCATGCAACTTCATAAATGGCTGCTCACCTTTTACCACAGCAAAGTAATATTATATCTCACAGAAACGTTGGTCTGTTCAGATGCACCGTAATTTCATATACTGCTCTCCTCTGCCAATGAAGTTAAACTAACTTCTGTAGTAGCTAATAAATTAAGATTTGTAACAAAACAAATTCTTTCCAGTGATTATGATTCTCATAATCGATGTTTCCTTACTCGAACTTTGACGTGTTGCGTGAGTGCTTCAGGATGGCAGGTAAATTTAGCTTCCATTTCCTTAATTGCTGACCACGCTCGGATTTTCTCTTCTCTCTGTAATCAATTTAAGAAGTTGACAGAGGAAAAGTGATCACTGCCATCTGTCAAACTTAGTCACCCTTGGAAAACCTAAAATGAAAAGCTTTAAACAATCAGTTAGGAGCATGGCAGATCTGACTTGTTACAAAAATTGCATTGACTATTCAGAGGTGATTACATTTGAATGTTCCTAAGTAAAATTTGACTTTTGACATTTTAATATGACAATTAATTATGAAATCAATCCATATAAAACATTTACTGGTTAATCATATGTAAGAGAAAGACGTAGCATACAGTATTTCCCCTTTTAATACATTTTTGAATGGTACTCCTGAAAACAAATGCTTTTTCACAGTATGTTTCTGTGCACATTTTACTCAAGCATGGCACGTTAAGAATTCTTCCGTGAAATATTAACAAACTGGCTCAACTATGTGCACCAAATTTCTGATAAATGAGCAAATGCACTTTTTTTTTTTTTTTTAACAGCTTCCAATAATCAAAGTGAAGGGGCAGCATATCTATTTAGCCAAGTGTCAGTTGAAAAGTAATGTCCCCAAGACAGACATCATTTGACAAAAGCTTTCAAGCTCTGGGATGTGACACATGCCAGAGATTTATCCTGGTACAAACGCTGCCAGTCATTCTGAGCTGTGTTATTTCTGACCCTTTCTTAGCCAGACTGATTCGCATCGGCTTCATAAATTTTCCACACATTTAGGGATGCGCATACATTTTTTAGTTTGGTTCTCAAGAAAGCACTAGGAGATGATGATTCGCCCAATATGCAGCATGGTCAACTAAGCGTTATCTTCCACATTTAAACATCTCACAGTGTGGAACTATATGATCAGCTGATTCCTCAATTGCAGTCATTTGCCATAGTCTTAGTACAATGTACATACCAATATTGGCATCAGGCCCATCTGTGCAAACGACAACCAACTTAGTCTTCCATTCAACCAAGCCTCATTCAAGGAAAACCTTCACCAGCCCATCCAAAATATACTTGGCAGTTCAATTGGCACCCAGTTCAATTAATCCAAGGAAATTGTAAACAATATAAACCATCTCCTTTTCCATTTAGCTTTATGAAAGGTCATGCCATAAACATAAGACAGAGCTCGCCGATGTTTTTCATTCACCTTGTTTTGCCATTTAGCAAATGTGCAACTTCTGATATTGACATGCATGTTTGTTTCCAATAGCAAGCAACCATGAACAAAAATAGCTAACTGTTCACAGATTTCTGCACCCAGAATAATCTTTCAATAGGAGGACCTGTATTTCCTCAGTAAAAAAAATCCACAAGGCAGCATAAAAGTTTCCAGATGACAGACTAGTAGAATCAGATAGAGCATGTGACAATTCTGCGCTGACGGAGAAACACACCTGTGGACACCAGAGCATATCAAGGAGCTCAAGTAGGATTGAATCATGAACTAGTTATCGCTGAGGAGTCAAGACAGTTGTAGCCAAAGAAACTATAGAATTCAAAGCCCTGTGTTAGGATCTCTTGAAGCTCAAAAGAAGAGAGGAATGTGAGCACTTTGCTGTGTCCACATCCAGTTTTTTTACAAGCACTCTTAGTTGCCACCCACAAATAACCATAAATGGCTGAAAAGAATGAACTTTCTGCTTATATAATACACAAATCAAGCTATCTGGTTAGTCTGATGATAGCGATTGAAGAGAAAAAAGCAAGAAGAGGAATGTTGAACAGTGTGAGGTAGGCACCAAATACTTTTTTCTTTAATTAGGAATATACTGTATACTGTACAATCATTCTGCCCCCAAAAAATTACAATTCAAAGAAATCATTGAAAGCCCAGTTCAGGCATAACACGAAGAGTGTATGTAAACTTTCGACCTCAGTTGTAGCTAAAGCTTATGTCTACAATGGTCTGTGTTCAAAAGTTGTCTGACAAATGTTCAGTTTGTGATTTTTGACTATTTCTATCATGTTTCAAATAAAGTCTCTGAAAATTTCGATTTCTGTTAAAAAAATCAAAGAACATAAAATCATGGTAAAACACTACTACCATAGCACTGTAGTTGTGTTGAAAATAAAAACGTATGTAAACTTGAAATTGTTGTGCTTCATGTTGCTGAAAAAATATAGAAAAGTCAGAGTATATTGAGGCATCTCCAAAGTGTCTCTGAAGGCCTTAATGACCAGGGGGTTTAATATTCAGACTTTAGGAGAAATCCTGTCTTTGCTACAAGACCCAGCCCCCAGGAATATCAAAGAACACAGCTGCCTGTGATTAAAGTTATGACACACCATCAGACTCAGGAACTGAATACCTTTTGTTCTGTGGTCATCTGGTCACTGACTGGATCATTCACTAATAACATCTATCACTTAGTCAGTGACTTAAGGAAGGGTCCATGAGTTGATTGTGGAGTCTCCCTGTAATCAGGACTCCTACACAGTTCTGTGTGCTAATATCTGCAGCCAGATCCATTTTACCTTTACTGTGTGTATCTTCTGTTGGGCATGTACCATTTTGGTCTTTTGTATTGTTGTACTATTTGTGATAATTTGTATGTTCTGTGGTAAAATAAATAATTGTGTGGCCACTTATTTTGATCTCTGTCTTTGGTTTGATTGGAATTAATGTATATTATGCCTACCTAGTGAATAAATTGTGTTCTGCTAAATTCTTGTACGGATGAGATTTTTAGCTCTGCTGAGTTCTTCACGGTGGTGTTATTGCAATTCCTGGCCAGGAATTCTTGGTTACACTGGCTCTGCGTAGCTAGACTGTATTAAATAAGAGTGACTGGCGCACAACCTCTGAGTTGAGGTCTATTAGACACACTGCACTTAAGAGTCCCTGAACTGTACTGGTCAAACACGCTGACAATTCTCACCAGTCTCTAAGTTGACAAAATTCAACATGCGTGTCGTTAACGTAGTCAAACACATTACCAATGGGAACTGGCCTCTCAGCTGAATCGGTCAGACACACCATAGTAGTCCCTGAGCCAAAATAGTTACACATGCTGATATTCAGCTCTGAGGGGGCTATGCACACACATTGTACTAATCCTTGTACTGGGCAATCCATTAGGCTGATACACAGCGTATGTGACCAGCCAGTTAAACTGAATCTAGTCCCTGAGCTAGATAGACTCAAACACGCTGAGCATGCATCAAGTTCATAGCTGTAACCCAGTCCCTGTACCATCAGTCTGGTTCCATATTATGCCAGGACTATTTGCTTATTCGGCCGAGAGCAAACCCTGTATTATAATAACACTTGGAGGTGAGAGTAACTGAAAGACAAGTCTTGATATTATCGGTGTCACGGCACTGGGGGACACATAGCACACAGCACTGGGGGATGCATGCACACAATCACACAGCACTGGGGGATGCATGCACACAATCACACCCGGCAAAGCAGAAACTGGTTCTTTGAGTAGCTCAACCCTTTTAAGACCCAAAGGGTGGGGAGGCTTATTTATAACCAGAAAGGCCAGAGGACAAAAGACAGGCAAAAACATGGCATAGAGACATGGATGAGGCATGGCAGGGCAGGGCAGGGCAGGGCACAAGCACAGAGTTCCAGGGTGGCGCAGGCACACTGGAACAAGGGAACCCAGAACAGGGGAAGGCTTGTCCATCCTTAGGCATGGAGTATCCATAGATCAGGGTACTCCTACCTCCATAAGCTGGATCACTCTTGGCTACCCACATATAGTAATACCAGCCACTGAGACAGGCAGGGCCTAAGCATCCGAAGGAGTTAGGAGCTGGCTCAGAACACTTCATGAGGTAGTATAATCAAGCAGGACCCACCAGGCAATCCTCCAGATCACGACTCCCAAGACCAACTGAGCTGACACTGGGAAATAGGCTAGGGAACCGGGCAACCACGTGTTTAACGAGGCAACCAGCACCAGGTGCGTAACGAGGCAATTAGCATCACCACAGCAACCAGGTGCAGCACGAGAAAACCAGGCAGCAGGGGGAGGAGCCAGGGAACAGCAGAGAGAGGCCGTGACAATCAGAACCAACCTAAATCTATTACAGATCAAGGCCACAGAATTATAAACTACACATTAAATAATATGGAGTCAGATTGAATTCAGTTTATATTCAAATATAATGGGAGGTTTTAAGTATTTTCGAGATGCGCATGGAAGGACCTACATGCATTCTTACCTACAACTGCCCAATTGGATTCTGTCATTGGGCCAGGGGGCAGCATACTTTTTCAAAAGATTCAGGACATCCCCTAAGCACTTGTGTGTTCTATACCTAAAAGCTCTTTCCCACTGACAGAAACTGTGATTTTGGAAACCAGAACTGCTACCCATCAAGTAAATTGAGGCATTGGTTAGAGGGAGTCAGTCATCTTTTTCTGGTTTTGACAGACCACTTGAATATACTCTAAGAAGCTAAAAGGTTGAACCCTCAGCTTGCTCAGTGGGGCCTCTTCTTCACTTAGCTTGATTTCATAGTTACACGTTATCTAGAAATGAACACTATGGACAGTGCTCTTTCCTACTAATTTAAATCTCCACGTAGTCTTTAGGTGCCTAAAAACACCCTGCCTCTCTCTTTCACAGTGGTGTTTATTAGGCGAGAGATTATGGATTCTCATCATGAGGCTCTCCAAGCATGGATGCTGGTGGTCTCCATTTATCCTGAGAAAAGTCCTTCCTCCCTTCATTTGCAGGTATTGTAAATCAAGACCAACAGGGAGATAAAGAGGATGAGCTTGAACAAAAATAGCCTGTGTGTTTATCTTATATGGTCACGTCTCCTATGCCTTGGTCTCATACTCTGGTTGCCATTTGTACATCCACCCTTGATGATCTTCAAACACAGGTCATCCCTTCAGTGCCTGGAACTTTCTGACCTCTGGTTTCTTCAGAGACAGGTGGTGCTAGTTTTGACATTGGGTTGGTAACTCTTTTTACAGGGAATCAGGTGGATGCATACTTTACCATTTTTGAGCATATTGCAAGAACTTAGAATTAGTCCAAAAATTTTAGTCTCTAGTACTGCAATGTAGGTTAGTGAGAAAGTGTTAGATATCTCATTCAGCATGTACCATAGTAGAGAGTTTCACCAAGGGGGTTCACTTGGGAGAAATCTGTCCTTAGTGCTAAATACTGTACTGCCAGCATTGTTTTGAATTTCGAGCATCTTAAACAGCTGATATTATTAGAAGAGTTTAAAAACCATGTACTAGACTGTGCTGTTGTCTATGTAAATGAACAGAAGGTAGCATTCTAGCTGCTGAATATGTTTTGCTCCATAAAATAGTTTTTGCTCTGACTTCATCACCTAGGAATACTACAATCACACCTGTTTTGGTGCAGGCCATTGCTTTGACTAAGATTGTTTATTTACAGAGTAAGGATTTCTTTGGAATTGTGACAGTCGTAAACCCCAGAAAGCACTGGATTTGTTTCATCGACAAGAGTGAAGGTCAGTCTGACTTTTTCGGCCTTCTAGGCTCTGTATGATTCCTCCTAAGATGGCAAAACTCAAGAAGGATGCTGGGACAAAGAAATCAGTCTTGAGTATCTGTTAAATGGCCTCTTGAACATGTTCTTAGTGGGTCTTGAAGATACATACATCAGCAAGATAAATATGAAATGTTCAAGATATCAAAGAGCAAATAATTGTTGAGCATTTGGCATATGGCAGAGCATTTGCCAAACCAAATATCAATACCATGTACTCAAAGTAATGAGGATGGTAAAATTATGTATCCTCTTCTGGGCGGATGGTAGAGGGCAGTGCGGTGGGGGAGAACCCGGACAAGGCAAATACAACAGAGGATCAGGTGTGGATTGGAGTGGTGGGAGGTGGTCTGAGTTTCTATATCCAGTGTGACAGGAGTCTGTGATGTTTTTGAGGCCTTTCCACACCTCCCACACATTGTTTTCTCCTATCCTCCTCATCACCTTCTTCCTGTACGTATCTTTGGCCTCCTTGATCCAGTCCTTCAGCTCTTGCTCGACCTGATACAGTTGCTCCTTGCTCCCTGTTATGAAGACTCTCTTTTTCTGATTAAGCAGTGCCCTCAGATTGCTGGTGACGCAGAGTTTGTTATTAGGGAAGCAACAAGCAGTCCTGGTGGGTACAATGATGTCCTCACAGAATCTGATAGAGTCAGTAACACCATCTGCCATTCCGTCTATATTTATCCAGTGTAGTTCACACATCTCTTCCCAATAAGAACCCTCAAAGCAGTCCCTCAGGGCTTTGCTGGACCGTGGTGATGTTGTTGAAAAAGAGGTATGTAACTGGGCAGGAGGTGAATCAGTTGGTGAATTCTGTCAACCCGGAACTTCTTCACAGTCACGTTGGACCACAGCATTTGTTCATGTATCTATGTCATTGTAAAACTGTTATCCCAAATCTATGATCCTGGACTCCTTCAAGTCTACATTGCTATCAATTTGGTTCAGATGAAACTGGACCCATTTCAACCCCTATAGTGAATGAAAAGTGGCCCACAAGCACATTATAAAATACCCTCTGCTCAGAAACTCATTCTTTCTTCCTCCTCACCTTTTGGCCATTTGTCCCTTGACTTGGGTCATTAAAGTCCAGACAGAACACTTCTTTGCTTATGGTGAATGCATGCGATGTAAATTTTCAGGTTTAGGCTTTTTAAATTAGTTTTAGTGCACCTGGTATGAAGCTCTCAGTCTTAAAAAAGCATAACTGACTGCTGGCTGCTTAGTCACATACAGGTAAATTCCAAGTGAGGTCTACTACGATAATGCAATAAAGTTAGAACATATAGGCATGTGTGCCTGTGAGGTCCAGCTGAAGTTGAAGCTTTGGAATGTAACTAATTACCTGAATAACTCGTAAGGCATTACTTCTAAATGATACCATTACTGACATACTGTAAGTATCAGTATCCTACACCAAACCGAAATTAGATGACAACATAGCGCTAAACAAGTCGACATTCTCTCAGTACAGCTCTTGATGATGTATTTGAGTCAAATCTAGGAATCTCTGAGAAGTTGGATTACAGATTTAGCACATTTGAAATCCTGGTCCTTAATGTTGGCTTTTAATTCACCGACATCATTTACTTTTGCCATTATATATCGATCTCCAGGTCCTTAAAGTAGTTTCATACAGGAATTTGCAGACTTCCTCGCCAATCTAGTTGTAAGTACAGAAAAAGCTGTGATCATTGGGGATTTTTATATCCATATTGAAAATAACTGTGATCCTCTGAAAACAGTATAAACCTCTGTTCTTGAATTTGCTAGTATTCTGCGGAAGGTAGTAGGACCTACTCATTCCTGTAACCATACATTAGATTTGATCCTTAGTTATGGCATTTTTAAGGAACATGCATCTATTCTTCTGCTAAATTTTGTCATCTCATATAAGTCTTTGTAACAAACATGCAGATGGTTCTCTGTTATGTGAAATGGTAATCAGTTTCCTGTTAGCAGAGAAATTTATATGAGAAGCCCTGTAACACTGGAAAGCACATGTTCAGCTTAAAACTTTCAGTGATGTGACCCTGTGGGCTTGGGGTCTGGGCCTGTGATGAAAGGTCACAGGTTCAAATCCTGCAACTGGCATAAAATGTCCATGGACCCTTGAGCAAGACCCTAGGCTCCAGGAGTGCTGGGTACTGGCTGACCCTGTGCTTTGACCCTCTGCTGTGAATTTGGACAGCAAGATGTGAAAATTTTCCCATGGGGATCAATAAAGTATGAGCTTTTTTGTTTTTACATTGATTACATTTTATGAACCAAATAACCCTATTTTCATAAACTTGTGGCCAGATTTATAACTTCACAATGAAACATTTGCATTATTTTGCATGTTGAAAACAGACTTTTCATTTCAAGTGATAAAGTAACGCATACCTACTCTGAGCTGATAAACCCTGAACTGAGAATCTTGTAACAATGATGACGTCAAACTTAAATTATTTGGAGTGACAATACTCCACTGATCAGGATTTGGTGAAGTTTTAATAAAATACAGTTTCAGTCTGGTCATAGACACAAAAAACTACTTACCTACTTATCTCTCCAGATGGATAGAAAATAACAAAAACAAGGCCAGGTTCCCACTTGATTCTGTGTCTAGGTTAACAAGGATTCATGCAGTGTTATACTCAGGGATTCCCACAGCTCTTAGAAGCAAATGGAAAATAACAAATATCAGAGAGAATACAGAGTACTTCATTTGTTGCAAATAGGTGCCGGACCACATCTAGTCTTGCGGTATTAGATATAACCAATAAAGAAATGTTTGAATCTTTCACTCCTATAGGAGAATGTAAGCTTCTGAATCTGATCTTTTCCTCTAAAACTGCTACATGAGTGATCCCATTTCTGCAAGTCTTGTTAAAGTGATTGCACTATCAATTAGTTGTACTGTAACAAATACAGCAGACTCATCTCTAACCCATGGGTAGGCAGCAAAAGAAAAAATCTTAAAGTGGCTGCTTTCAAATCCTGCCTTAAGAAATCAAATCTTGATCCTAGTGACGTAGAAAATTACTGGGCTATCTGTAACCTTCAATTTTTCTGAAAAGTTTAGCTACTGTTTTGCCCAAATCAGTGGTGTTCCTGAATTAAGTGAATAATTTTTATGTGGGTTTAGACAATAGTATGGAAACTGCATTAGTGATAGTAATGGATGATCTGCATAAAGCCTCTGATGATATATGATCAGGATAGCCTCTGATCATATATGATCATGATCAGGTTCTTTTAAGCATACAATTTGGGACTCACTCTCTCTCTTCTAGCTCGATTCTGCCTCAGTTTGATCGAGAATTCCCTTGTTTTACTTGTGGCCCATTCATAAAACTATTTTCCAGCACCAAAGTTAAACATTTTAATGGTCTTCAATCTTTAACTGTCCAGTTTTACAGGAATTACTCTGTTGTTTTTGACCATAGTTCTTAGGGATATCCCAGTACATTTCTATTCCCGGGACCTTCATCACAGCTCTGCCAAGTACAGTTTTTTGCAATTAATTTCTTGACTTTTTATTGTTGAAAATTCTTCCCAGGAGACTAAATCTGTCTGTAACCTCTATTATAGATTATATTTGTACTTACACTAAAGATATCTGTCCATCCTGTTGACGTGACCCTTCTTTTCTTCACATTTAAACTTAATCTCAACCAATCTGGATACGGTCAGTTTCTCCATATCCTAACTCGAATGGTCTCTTTATCATTGTAAGGGATTCTTCATAAGGACAACAAGATGATCTGATACACCTATTTTCCAGAGAATATTCCACAGTTTTACATTACCAGGACAGCTGAAAACCTTGTAATTGATGAAGTAAATGTTTGCCAAATTTGTCTGTAGAGATCTAGCTAAGTACCTGGTGATCTAACTACTTGTTCAAGATAAGTGTTGCCAGGTACTTAAGTTTAGTGAATCACACTATATTTATTATGCAATGTAGCTAGAAAAAAAATGGGTTTATGATTTAACAAATACCTAGGCAGCACAAGTCTAGAGATGACAATTAGCCTATATGCATGTGTTTAGACTAAACTACTTGGAGATAACATGCAAATATCGAACAGAGGTGGGATTTGAACCCCCACTCCACGTGATGTGAGGCCTGATATTCTCCAGCAAACTCTCCAGCTGTACCAAAGTGTAAAAATGATTAAATGTGTTTGAGTGCTATGCCCTTCACAGGCTTGTCACTGTTGCCTTGCGGCATTGTGTTTTTTTTTTTGGTTTTTTTTTTATGAATTACTGAAGTCCTGCTGCTGATAATGTTGATTATAATGACACTAGAACATAAAAAAAAATGTTTTGGTGATGTTTTTGCTTCTGCTGGGGAGGAGCCCTACTTATTCCTAAAATCCACTATTTTTTTTATTTCACCATTTGCTTGGCCTTGAACAGAAAAACTTCGGAGCTTTAGGAGACCTGAAAAGAACGTTGTGCTTCAATGGAAAGGCACATTGACCATTCATGATGTACACACCCCACGCATACAAAAATTTGGCTGGAACAGAGTGTGTCATTCATTTCTGTGGTTTTCATTCATTTATTTTAAACTGCAGTCTTCCTGAGTTTTTTCTTCTTTTTTTTAATGCCAGGGATACTAAATTTGGTTTCATAATACCTTAGTTTTTTTGTAAGCTTATTCTGAGTGATTTCAATCTGTGTTCTGTAAAAACAATGGCTTAGCCTTAATTGTGTATGGAAAAGAAAGTTCCACTAGTTCTGTTGTACAACCCACTTATGTGTGATTCTGTGCTTGTGATCAGTGGAGCCGGCATGGTTCGGCTCCTCTTTGTCATTGATGTTACAGTATGAGTACAATACAGTGTATCCGTACAGCTCATCCCCACACCCTGGGAAAAATTCAAAGAGAGGATGGGGGTAACGTACTCATGGCCATTAGTTATATACTAGCAAACCGCAAACTAGCCCAAGGTAATATTTGAATTTTGGCCAGCCAAACAAGACTGTGAAGCCTAATATATGTATGAACCATTTGAATACCAGTGAATCATGGCTTGTAGCCAATTACCCACTGAGGATAAAACATATGATAGACTTATTTATTTTATATGTATTACTTTATGTAACATATACACCAGTATATGATACCACAAAGGGTACAGCTTGGAAATCAGACTGTGAAACAGAGAACAAAAATATCCTAATTTTTTCAAAGAGAAAAATCATGTAAAGGGTATTAAGACCAAGTGAAATAAATTTGCTTAGCAGGTAGTTCTGTGTGAGACACAGTAGCTGAAAGAACAGACCTGTCAAGGTGACTGGGCAGATTTATCACATTCAATCCTTGCCAGAAAACTGCCTCTGAGGAATACTGGTATTAAACACATTTGCAAAGAAGGGAGTTTGGGCCTGCTTGATTCACGCTATGACAGTTCAGGTATTGAGTTTAAGCCGTGTCCACAGAGTGAAGATGATGGCAGATACCCTGAGAATGAAGTTAATGAGGCAAGTAACAAATGGCGGTAATAACAGAAAAAATGTGAGTTTTGCACAATTTACAAATGGCTAAGTGACATACCATATAATCTCCATGATGTTCATGGTAATGATACAGCATGCATGTACACCGTCTGGACGAAACATAACAAAACGAGAGGTGCAGCATGCAGACCATTCAACTTGCAGCTGACAATAAGAGAGCATGCAAACTGCAATCATTGATGGGTACAGAGGCACCATGCAAACCATTTGGAATCCTTATAAAGAATAATGTGAAATAAATTTAAAAAAAAATGGTTTATTTTACAAACATTTTGATTAATTGTTGATGTTTTTAAAATTTTCTACAACTGTTGTCACTAGAAGTTTAAATTTATTAAATATTTCAATGTAAAATGCAATTTCCTTCAGTTTTAATGTTGCATGATGGAATATATGATTGGCATGTTGGGGGGGTGGGGTGATGAAGGGTGAAAAACTATAAAATGCGCTCAAGAATCTACCACTGGTCTTGGTGCTGGTGTAAGGTTTCACAGTTAAGCTGTTTGATTGTATCAGAAATTTACACAGTAGAGACCTGAACAATGTGCACTACTGCACATTAGAGTAGTGAAGAGAGGCCCAGATGGATCTCTGGGTATGGATCGGTTTGACAGTATGACTCTTTGAGAGTCCCACAGAAGTTGATGGTTCCCTCAGACCTCATTATCAATGACACTTATGAGCTTCATGAAAATGTTTTTGGTGCTGGGCCTGTTCACGGTGCTAGAAACAATTATAATAAAGATGAGACAACGATGTTTCCAGCGTTTCATTTTCACTGTGCCTGGACACTTCGGAATGAGTAAAATGGGAAGCTATTTTCCAGAGACTTAAACTGTAAATTTGTGATCCTGGTCTATCAATTTTATTCATTTTATTGTAGAGAAAGTAAACAATGACAGGTCAATGATTTTTTATTTGCAATGAGGTGACTCGTTTTAATTGTACCCATCTTCTTCTACCTCTTAAAATCAATAACATTTTTTGTACTCATGATGGTAAATAATTTACATAAAAGTACTACTTGAGGGGGGAGGGAGTGACAACCATGAGCTCAAACAGAGCAGATAAGATATTACAGGCCATCTTACATGCTCTTAGCTGGTGCCAAAATATCACTACTGCTTCTATATGAAAACTAAAGCATTGTTAATTTATATTAAATCTGTACTTAGAGCATAGTTGAATTCACAGAAGGGGGAAGGCAGAAATCTAAGATTTAAAGTCTCAGTGATAATAAGAGCAAATAGATTTCGATGACAAATTACTGACAATTTAGATTAAACTCTGTTTACTCTAAACGTTGCCTTTTGGTCCTCCTGTAATTTTGTAGGCACCATGTTAGCCACAGATGAGTGCCTTAATTATTTGGAGGCTTTATATAAATTAGTCTTCGATAATCTAAAGGGTAAAACAACCTATCTGAAAGTCAAATGTCAAAATAGAAGTACAAAAACACATTAAAACTGAATCTCTTCTATTCAATTGTTCATTTCAACAATTGCTTTGCTTTTATCAATACACCACAAACATCAAAAATGAACTTGGATTGATCAGGCTTATTTTTTTAAGCAAGCATTATTGTTTGGTCAAAAGTGAAGGCAGCAATAAATTGCGTTCTTTAATCTATTAAAGGTGAGGTGTTCTTCAGGATTAGTCCTGCTGAAATTGCTCTTTGGCCGCATCCCATGTGGCGTGTGAGACTGGTGACTGTACATTCCCTGTGCAATGTGTGGATAATAGAAGATGGAGAATTTATGCTGCTTTGTAATTTGACAGTGCTTTGCTTGTCTTTTGTCATGTGTTTGATGATGGGGCAGAACCATGTTTTCTGGTTTAAGGTCATGTTCACCTAAAAGGAACAGTTGACCAACTTTGCATCCCCTGTGCTTTACTGCGGCCTGTTCAACAAGCCAGTCGGTCAGCTGAAAAGACAGATTGGACATTTGCCTACTCAAATTCAATCTTTCTTAGCCTTTCCATGATTTAGTTTGTTGGCAAAGTCCTTGCTCGTTAATTCATTCTTAGGATTTCTGCTGTATGAAAGTAATAACTATAAAAATTAAATGCAAATATGAAGCAATGTTTTCAAAATATTACATTATGGATGCTATTATGCAAAGTAATTTGAGGCAGTGGGTACTTGTAGCATTCAATTATTCAGATAATGGAATTATTGCTCTGAAATGGTGAATGAATAAACTTTTTGTAGACAACATTACATTTTTAAGCACATATGCAGAGAGAGAAATAGATAGAGATTTGATTAATTGCACCAATACTTTACATAATCTTTGAATTAATTTCCCCAAATGAGAAAAAAGTAAAGGAAAATTGAATTGAAGCATAATTTAAACACTTTCTGGTAAAAAAAAAAATGAAATTTACACATGCAGTTGATCCACAGTGTATCTTTACTATAGAAATGTGCTTTTTTGAGTTTTGTAAGAGGCTAACTTTGCTAACAGCAACAGATACAAAGGGAAAGTTGATCTCAGTTTTCATTTTTTACAGCTTTCTCTTTAAAAGGGTCATGTATTTCAATAATTTGTCTGAAGAATGGGCAAATTTTACAGGGTGGAAAAGTTGGGAGATTGGCTTGGACATAAACCAGGAACTATTGAATCACCAGGCCAAATTCTGTACCACTTGAGTGCTCCAGTACTGTGGCAGTGGTCTGGAAATATTAAAGTAGTCAACAACATAAAATGCTAGTGATCTGTAACTAATACCAGTAAGCACAAGGCACTCAGCCAGGTTCACACTACACTGGGATAACATGTCTTTTGCAGAACAGTCGCACTAAGGCATATCACAAGGGCTGGATTCACGCTTTTAGCTGTGTGGGCTAAGGAAGCCAATCTGTTGGCTGAGCTCAATGCTGCCCACAAGGATGAGTTGCCAATAAATGGACTGAGCTGGTGACCAAAGTGCTCTAGATGTACGTCCTGGACGGAGTCTTCAAAATATCACAAGTGAGGTTATGTAAAATGTATATTATTATCCCTTCATCTTCCAACAACGTATCCTGGTCAGAGACACCGGGGGTCTGGACTCTGGAACTTATTCCGGAATCAATAACTGGACAGACATACATACACAATGGGTAATTTAGGGATACCAGTTAACCAATCTGCATGCCTTTGGCCTGTGAGATGAAACCAGCACAACATGGAGAGACCATGTAGACTCAACCAAGATAGAGGAAAGATTTGAACCCCAGTTGTGGCGGTGAGAGGCATCTGTGCCACACTCTCTTTGTTTAAATTATTATTATTGTTGTTGTTGTTGGTGGTGGTGGTGGTGGTGTGCTTCCAAAGGAGAGAGAAATAGAGACAGAAAGGAAAAAATTAAAACAAGGAGGTTGAGAGTATATCCGTGACAAAATGCCACAGCTTGGAGCTAAGATTACGAATCCATCTATCTTCAATGAAATATTCAAATACAAAGTGCCTGGAAGAGTATATTACAAAATGGATGGCCCCATGATTTATACGGAACAATGAAAGGTAGTTTAAATCCAGAACAGGCCTCACTCTGGGCTACCCATTCAATAATTATGCGGAAAAAATGGCCACTGTACCCAACAATCCATACTAAGCTGCTATAATTGAATTTCTGTTGTTCATTTCGTACGGAAGTCAAATTTTATCATTGGGAAATAAAAACATGTCTCATTGCATTTATCTGTGTTTTTTTTGGTCACAAATAATGGAAAGCAAAATAAAACAAAACGTAAATTCCCATTTTTTTATAAAGGTTTGTATCAGATAGAAAATAGAAAGAAATGCCCTTCAATCTCTAGGTGCATGATGGCACACAGATGGTAAGCCAGGTTGAGGTACATAACGACTATGTGCCCTAGGCTGCCATCTTGTCAGATGGCCTGGTGCAGGCTTTCTTCCAGCTCTTCCCACAGCAGCATAGTGTCATTTTTGGCTATGACTAGAACTGTGGCCTAGCCCCACCCCCAGCCCCGCCTCCTGGCAGACATCTTAACTACACTAGGTACCTCAGAGAAGGTTTGCATCCACCAATCACAATCTCACACCAGTTTCATCCTGGCGCAATGGTTCTGCTCACTAAGGCATCAATACTACCAAAAGGCTATGTAACCTTAAAAAATGAAACGTAAATGAAAAGAAATTTATACTCATTGGAAATGAAAACAAGCAAATACAAGAGACTGATTTGCATGTTTTAAAATTAGTCGATCCTGACCTTCAAAGTTTGAGAAAACATGCATAATAAATAGAGGAACTGAAATGTCAGCACAATTATCTTCAACGGCCCTGTGCAATGTAGCGTACCACAGCATAGCAAAACCATTACAAAAGGAGATATTTCAAATTATTTGGCCCTTTTTGTTCTGTCAATGCTGATTGACAGTCCCGCTTTCCAAAATGCTGCCAGGGAAAACAAATGTTATTTGGTTGCAAAAGTATGAAGTCTAAATGTCATTTCCATCTTTGTGTATTACATGCTTCTTAACTTGGTCACGCAGACAGCACTTTTCATTTATAGTGAAGGCTGTGACTGACTTAATCCATAAAATATATGATAAAGGGCTAAGTCTATACTTGTTCATCAAAAAATGGGATTTGGTTTCATTTTAAACTATGCAACATTAACCTACTGGAGTTTGAACTCTGTTTAGAGTTGGTAGTTGTACATATCATTTTAATATCACATTTTTGTAATAAACGTTGTTTTATCAGTGCTTTGAGAAAGCTTAGAAAACCTGAATATCAGACAGTAATGTCAATGCTGGTGGGTCCAAAGACTTGCTCCACTTTCTACACCTGACCTCAGAACTTCCTAGCCATGAGATTATGGAGAAATGGTGGGAGGAAAAATGTAAGATGGCCATGGCCTCATCCATCATTGTTTTGAATGCTAATTACTATGAAATAATGCTTTGTCTTTGGTAATGCAATTAGTCAATTCTGGCACTAATGAATCACTGTTAGTTGAATTATGTCAAGGTGATCCATTATCATATCGAATTAAATAAATTGGCAGAATATAATTACCTTTTTATATTGAATATGCAAACATATCTGCTGTGACATTTTCTCAGTAAAGATTTAATCACGCCAGGACTTAAAAGACTGCAGGGTTCATTGTTTGTGACACCTGCAAAGGAGAAATTGAATCAGAGCCCCATTGTTGGCTAATTGAAGATCCCAAAATAGTCAGGGCCATAATTGTTTATGTTTGTTCTGAGTTGGAAGAACCGGCAAACTCTTTAATTGAAGGCTGTTAACGGACCATCAGCGCAACAGAGGGATGGTTCTTTGTGATCCAGGTTCCTACGAGAGTGCAGTAGGTACTAAATCATGTTTATTATAGACCTTGGTCTGTTAATGGAAGGTTATACGTTAAAGCGGTTAACCCTTACAGTAAATAAAAAATGCAGGAAATTATTTTTTAAATAAATATTTATACAATGTAATTAATATCATATAAATGACTGCAATATTAAAAATAAGATGTTGAATAGATCAAATGTAAAATATCTATTTATGCCCTAAGAACAAAGGCACTCCCCCCAAGCATTAAGACCTTGCTGTGGTGGAGAGCTTGTATGCTTTAACTTTCCTTAGAGCTATGTCTGGAGCTTGTGGGGAAAGGCCAAACAAACCCATGGTCCAACAAACAACCCCAATGAAAAGTACTGAAAAGAACATGTGTGCAGTGCCCAGAATAGGGCATATGGAACCTACCCCTGGAATCAGGCCTGGTGGTGGAGTTTGCCAGTGAGCACCTGGTGGCCTGGCTATACTCACGTAACTCAGCTGGACTCAACCCAAAATGGCAACAGGATACCACGGGAGGGGAAGGCAGGATTTGCTCCGACTGTGTTCAGCTTCGAGGGGAAGCGCTGAACAGTTCTGGGGATATTGTCACGTAGTGAAGGAGCACTTTTTTTTGGAACTTCTTAACCAGTACTATTCTCTGTGTAGTAGAGTAAGAGCCGTGCCCGCATCCCTGACATAAAATCGAAGCCATACAGAGTGGGTGTTAGCCTCTATCCAGGATATGTCTTGTTTCCACTCCTGTATGTGATTTTCATGGACAGGATATCAAAGAGCAGCTGTGGTTGGAAGGAGTCCAGCATGAAGGGCCAGAGGTGACATCCCAGCTATTTGCAGATTATGTCATGCATTTGGCCTCATCTGACCAGGACCTTCAGCACACACTTGAGCAATTTGATGCCAAGTGTGAAACAGCAGGCAGGAGAATCAATACCTCTAAATAGGAGGCCACAGTCATCTTTGTTGTTCAGCTGAGGTGGGAGAGTCTGCCCTTATTGAAGAAGTCGAAGGACCTCAGGGTCTTGTTCATGCGTGATGGTAAGAGGGAACATCAGAACCACAAGCAGATCATTTTTGTGACTGCAGCTTTCCAGGCACTGAGGGGGTCATGTAGGTAATACGGGAGTTAAGTTGAAGGACGAGACTTGTGGTCTAGTACTCAATTTACTTCCCATTTGTCACCTTTGGTCTTGAACTCTGGGTGATGACTAAACGATCAAGATGAGGAGAGAAAGTGGCTGAAAAGAGGGCTGGACTCACTGTGCTTGACAGGGTGAGGAGATCTGAAATCTGGAGGGACCTTGAAATAAAGCCGGTGCTCCTTTGGACCAAGAAGAGACAGCTGAGGTGGTTTAGTCATCTAATAAGGATTCTACATGGACAGCTCTCAAGCAAACCGTGCCAGGTATGTCCCACTTGGCAGAGACCCCATACGAAGTTCCAGGTCACACTGAAGGAATTATGTCTCACAGCTGGCTTGGACATTTCTGGGGAAGCAAACTAATGTCTCTAGCCATGCAAAAAGATGTCTAGTTTGACCTGCTTGGCATGTTGTCACTGCAACTTTCAGAAGGAAAAATGGAGGGAAAATGCAACATATTCTGTGCAGTGATAATTTCTTAATATTAGATTACTGCATATCCTTTACTGCTTTTAAATTTTAATGTATTGCATTTAACACGAAAAAAGGCTATCATTAAATGGATTGGCTAGGACTTCTAGTCCATGAGTGTATGATTTAATTTTGATTTTCTGTTTGTTACGTGACTGAGGAATAAAGCTATGATGGAAATATCCTTCTACGCATTCCTTCAATGCGTGCCATCTAAATTATGCACTGCAAATCCACGTGCCATTTAATTTCTTCCTTCTTAGATATGTCTTTATCTTTAACTTTCAGTTGTGAAAGCACCTGGCTGAGGTGATTCTGATGGCATAAAGTCAATATCTGATTCTGGAAAGGAGCAATATGGGTTCAAAGGGGGATATTTATGGAGGTGCGTGGTCAGGTTTAAGTTTCTCACTCCTAATGTCCACGCAGAACTCGGTGAGGACACGGGTGAGGCACCATTGCTGCGGTTCCCTCTCAACAAGCATAAATTTCCTCAAGTTTGAATGGACATTGATTGGGTGTCTTACACCAATTCATATTACCGTTTCTTTAATGTGCCTGATGTTCTGGGTGCCGTTTCCTCCAACCGTGGTCATCTCCAGGTGTCTGTTAGAGGTTGTGATGTCCTGATAACTGACAGCAATCAAGCTAATCAAGCTAAAGTGCAGTCTGGACAGTGCAGCCGCACAAAATTGAAAATTAACACATACAAAAAAAAAATCTAGAAGTTTTTTAAGTGATTTTGTTCTTGATTTATTTATGCGGTTAGCATGGAACATTTTTTTTGTTGTTGATGTGAATGATCAAAGGCTCCCATGACAGTACAGTCATGTTTTAAAATGATAACTTTGAAAATTTATTCTAGCTGTTAAACATTGCTTTTCTTTTTACTCACTTCAATGAATTACACACATTTAATCTTTGTCAACAGATTAAGAAATTACAAATAATTATGCAGGCTATGCTTAAATGCTATAAAGAAAATTAAACACATCATTTTCAGGACTGTTTGAATAGTGGGTGTCTATTGTGACGATCTGGGGGTGCCACGCCCCCCGATCACCTGATCCTCATCACCAGAGCCCATGGCTCCCCTTAATTGGGGCCTGCATTCCACACAACCTGGGTGGAATGTGGGAGGAGCCACAGCTGGCACCCATTGGCAATTAGCTCCTCCGGGGCATAAAGGAGCAGGAGCGAACCAGGATGGGAGAAACAGGACTTGTGGGCCCATTACAGGACAATCCACTGGGGGAAAATGGGCAACGGAAGTGCTGAGGGAGACCGGCACCTGCCATAAGGAATGACTGTTTCCCTGGACCATGTGACCTCGCATGTTCGTGTCCTGCTCCCCCTGCCCTGCATGTACGTACAGTTGTGTCCTGCTGTTCCAGTTAATAAATGCCACTCCCTTTGGGAGTTGCAACTGCATCTTTGGTGGACCATGTCCGTCCCCTGACACTATTTTGGAACATTGCAATTGACATAAGAGCACCAAGTCATAAGAGTAAAGATTTAAATTTATTTTTAATGTCACTATGCTTTTTTTCAGGTTCAATATCTACCTTGTTTTATGATGTGGACAGAAACTCGTGATACACATCAGGTCCTGATTCACTAGTAACCACTTCATTTGCATAGTCAAGTTTCAGCATCTCTTTACAGAATGTCACAAACAATACATGATGCCATCTTCAATGTACATTGAATGTAAACTGGAGAGGGGAACTTTTTCACACCACTAAAGTTTTGTTGAGCAGTGCCACAGGGGTTTTTAACAGAGAATTTGACCTGCGAGGTCAGGAGAGGTTTATAAATGCACACACGTTAGCCAAAAGCTTCCTTTTCTCTGCATTCTGGGCAATAATAATCCATGTAATCACCAATCGCCAAGTGCAGGCAGACTTATCTGACCCTGCAGATGTTTGAAGGAGAAGGGCTCCACACAAAAGTACTCCTCTATACTCACTCAGAGGACTGCCCAGATGGGGGAGCCGTAGCTAAAATCTTCACTTGTGGACTTTACTGTACATGCGGGGACCCTGCGAGCTTGAGAACAAAGACTTATGTCCAGAACAGCTTCTCCTGTGTGCACATTGTTGCCAGATTTGAAACGTGACACAGTGGCACAGGTGTAACATGGGCATAAGACCATAAAGTGACAAAAATGACCTGTAAAAGAAAAAACGTAAAATATTAATAATAAAGCAAATCAAGCTGGTGACTTTGGACTTACGTCAAGAGGGAATTGCTGAGGCATGTGGGCTTTGGTGCCAGAAACTCGGCATCTCGCTGTTCTCACGCCCTGTACCTAATTCATAATTCATCCTGGTGGCCCTGGCTCACAAGTGGGTACATTGCCCATGAGAACCTCCCTTTCTTTCTGTTACTCTCCTTCAGTTTGCATTTTATGAAAAAACAACAAAAAAGTGTTTTGGTAGTGGGTCACATGTGAGCCATAAGGAGCTGATCGCTTCTGCCTTATCGCGTCGTGTGGCGGGCCGCCCCTCGTGAATTAAAGGAAAAACACCTGCCTGCACCCTCATTTCTCTCAGCCCAGTAGCGTCCACCCCACTCTCTACCAGCTCCTGTGGAAAGGAGATAATCCTGCCCTTCCCAAGCTTGGAAATCCATTTTACTGCTGCTGGACTGTAGTCCAAGGTCATCACTTCTCTATTAACTGGGATGGTATGAATTCTTCCACTTGCACCCTTGCTGGGGTTGAAGTACTCATCACAGACCTTTCTGTTAGAAATGAAAAAACTCAGGCTTCAAAACCTGTGATAGGTGGGAGTATCCACTATCAGTCAATGCTGGAGATAGGTAGTTGGGGATAATCCCATCCACCATGTGTTTTGCAACTTCATTTAGTGCTAGCTCTGATTGGTTAGTTCAGGATACTCCAACAAACCACGTGATTTGAAGCCTCATTTAACATCAACATTGATTAGTTAGTTCAGGATATTCCCACTCACCGCATGTTTTGAAACTTCATTTAGCACCAGAATTGATTGGTGAGTTCAAGATACTCCCACACCACCACAGGTTTTGAGGCTTCATTTAACATCAGAATTAATCATTGGCAAATTAATTGAACATTAAATCACCTGAAAGAGAATTTGGTTTTCGCGACAAGGTTTGCTCCATTATGACTATAAAGGGAGGTCCCTTATGTATTTGTATAGATTTCTGAAGAGAATATACAGTATAAGTGAGATTTGTGAGTAGACAATGACCTGGTTGGCATTTGTCAGTTTGAAACAAGGTCATTCTGTCCAAAATCTCTCTGCATAAGAAGTGGTAGCTACAGCTCAAATAAATAATGCAATCAAATACTTTAAAAGAGTGAATGGAGTAGAATATGGCAGGTACTTTCAACAGGCTAATCATGGAAAATAAAGTCCACCTCACACTCATGAATTTCCCGCTAGAAGGCTGAACATGAATCCGCGAGATACATCTTACGGCATGCATATAGACAAAGAAGTCTCCTGGTATGTCAGGATGATGACTTCTGATGTATGCACCTTTGCCTGTTTTTTTTTTTTCTTTATGGGATTTTGACAAATGGACTGATTTTCAAATCAGCACAGTGTTTGCCAGGTTTCAGACTGCAGTATGTGAGAGATAATTAGCCTTTGAGTGGCACCTGAGGTGACTGGTGGTTTAACCATGAGTCATCATCTAAAACTGGAGACAGGGTTACCTGGCAACATCATCGCTCTGTTGCTGACCTTGGAAACACTGGATGCTGTCAGTGTAATCAGAAATGTAATCAGAAGTGACAATGTAAACAGTCTGACCCCTGTGTAAAACCACTTGAGTGTGACAGATTTCTGAGATTGTGTCCGGAAATCCCCTATAAGCTGCAAGTTTGTGTTAGCACCAGAAGAGTTAATTTCAACATTTCTGGTTATTTTAGCTAATTCAATTTGTATGAAATTTGTTTTCATTCTGGAAATATTCCCCATTTAGTTTCCAATAAAGGAAACATTTGTTTAAGCCTAAATGTAGATGCTCCATTAACCAGACTACGAAAAGTGCTTGTGTTAGAAAACAAAATAAGCACTACAAATAAGAAAAATAACAGATTTTGGTACAATTGCCATATCTGTCGTACAGCTGTTACTTTAGTGGTTATGTTTAGTGAAATATTACACACTGTTTATGACATAAGAATTCTTTAAATGAGATTTACCAAATATATTGCACTTAAAGTGTCTCTTTTTCATTCTGCCCACTTTGTATGTGTTTACTCCAGGTATTCCAGTTTCCTCCTGCAGTGCAGACATCCAAAGGCTAATTGCTGTCTCTAAATTGCCCATGACATATAATTGTGGGTGTGAGTGCATGCGTGTTTGTGCCATGTGATGTACTGGCATCCTGTCCAGGGTGCACCCCACCGTCGTGCTCTATGATGTCTGGAATAGGCTTCAGGCCCACCTCAGTGTTTCTGACCAGGGTTAGCAGTCAGAAGATGGATGGATGGATGGATCATTTCCTTTAATAGAAATAAATAGAAGACAGACATAAATATAAATAAACTAGAGCTAAGAAATATCACATAAAACCAACAGATTCTAAATTAAACTGTAAAAAATGCTTGTGTTCTTCATAATTATATATCTGCAGTCCTCATGTGCTATATGGTTCAGGGCAAACATATCTTTAATTCTACAATTGACAGATATAAAATGAAGACAGGTAAATGATTACTGAAAACCATCACCTCAAATGAAGCAGAACAGCCAATGACCTAAACATAAAAAATAGCCCATTTATACTTGTGTATTCATCTATGAACTGCATTTCAAGAGATTGCCAATTATCTGAATTCATATCATTCAGTTGAAGGTCAGAGCAATGTCTTTGAAAAGTGAACCGGAAAATGGCAAGCTCATGGACTGAAAGGAGAGCTTCACATTTCAGCCAGACCTTTTCGAGAGGGAATAAAAAAAAAAAAAACAAGTACAAAAAAGTCTAATTTCCAGACGCTAATTGATCCCATGGATAATCACTTTTCCATTAGTCCACTCAAAGAAACCTTATAATCATCTCGTTTACTTTTGAAGGCTGGGAAGAAGATAGGAGCGCTATCAAAGGTAAAGATTAAATAGGTCTAAAAAAATATAGCAGCTTGTGTCACATGATATAGAGTTACATGTTATTAATATGAATGACACTAAGCTTCAGGTCAATCAGGCCCAGTAGGGCCACAGTCTGCCTGATTGGACTGTTAGCACGTAAGTGACTCATGAACTCGTTTTAATAGTTGTGTACATTCATTGTTTGTTTGTGAAGTCACTTCTTTGAGAGATATTGCGTGTTTCACCTTATCTGAGTATGTCTTCTGTGGATATCCTGTTCTTTTGTACAGCTTCTGCCCAGTCTGTTTCCTTGATCTTCCTATCATGTTACTGATTTGATGATTTCCGCTATGTTGCAGTCACCAGCCATGGAAGGGTAGTAGCACAGGTACCAGTCTCAGGATCTTCTCCCATACATTGTCTCTCATGTGGAGAGCAGCACATAAATAAGTATGAGGTCCCAGTTGTCCATATCATGGTTTACCACCTTCCAATGCATGCCCTGTGGTTGAAGGACTCAACCAGACCATTCATCGAGGGTAGTAGGCTGAGCTCCAATACTTAAGCTGGAGCAGCCATCAGCCTATAGACAGAAGGTTTGTGATGGTATAATTCATGGTACCCACCCTACTGGCTACAAGGAAAAGTTCTCAGGCAATAGCTCCAATAGCGTTAGAGGAGTGACTCATGTTCCCTGATGGACTCTGGAAATTGGCCCAAATTGTCCAAGCGTATCATGCCAAAGCACACCTCAGTGATGCGGAACGGTTCTATTCATCCAGGTGGAAGTGCCCAAGGCAAGGTCTGCTGGCAGGTGGGTCACCAAAAAAGGTTCTCTTCTCCACATCCACTATAACCTATCCCAGCTCTTTGAGAGTATTCTTTGCTCCCAAGTGTCTTCTGGGGGGATAGGTGGGGGCCAGAT
Organism: Gymnarchus niloticus; assembly: GCA_009936485.2. NCBI lineage: Eukaryota > Metazoa > Chordata > Actinopteri > Osteoglossiformes > Gymnarchidae > Gymnarchus > Gymnarchus niloticus. Next base: position 17,526 of record JAACJT020009897.1, on the reverse strand, counting down.
GCATATTGATGTCATTCTTGGACTTTGGAACCGCAAGCATTTCCATCTGGAGAGTATGGCATCCACCCTTTCGGCAACTGCCTCTACTCCTCAGGGGATGGTGAGAGCCATCTGCTGTATGGTCATTTGGAGTGCACAGGGCAAAATCTGTATGTAGTAGCCATGGTCATCTGCCCCACCGATTGAGCTGTGGAGTGTTCCTATGGCCTCAGCCCGCATTAGTAGAACTCCTGCACCACCTGTGCAGGGAACAACCCCAACCAGCATAGGATCTCCTTTTCAAGAGAAGGATGTTGTATTGTCTCCTCAGCCAGATACTCCTTCTATGAGCACTGTACATTTCCTGTCAGGCAAAAATATGGCTGCAGTCCTCAGGGCTCCATCCTTTGCTACATAAAATTTGTGGAGGCACCCCATTGGTGGTTTGTAAGCAGTCCATGGGCAGACCAGTGGTCCTCTACAAGGAAATGGGGGGTCACTCCACCACTGCTTGGATGATCACCTCAGTCAGGGTAGCCACGTGTTATGCAGTGGTGGCCATTTGCTTGGCCAGGTATTTAGACCATTCCTATATGGTAACACAGTCCTGAGAAGACACAGAGTAGACTTGAACTTGCTTAGGGCAGGTCACAAACCTGCTACCTATACCCACATTCTTCACCATGTAAAGGGACAGCACAGAGGGACACAGGCAACAGAGGTGTCACAGGTAAGAACCCTATTCCCAATTCATCCGAGAGACAGAGAGACATCAGAAAGATCAATCAACAGTAAGATGCCCTGTTCAGGGCTTGGCATAACTATGTTCAGATTTGGGGCACAAGTCAGGGGTTTCCATTCTCATTCTGCCAGAACCCTTCTATTCTTTACTAATCTCCAGGGAAGATGGAGCCAGCTGTGGTAATTAGTGCACTCCAGGTCTGTGGAATTAAGGGAATTGCTTGATATTGGGTGCTGGATTTTGACAGGTGGAAACTATCCAGGTTGTTGAAGGTGGCAGTGGTGTGTGTGTGTGTGTGTGTGTGTGTGTGTGTGTGTGTGTGTGTGGGGGGGGGGGGGGGGGTGGGTTGTGTTGCGGGGGGGGTGGGGGGGGGGGGGTGGTGGGGGGGGGGGGGTGGGGGGCGGGTCATCTGTCAATCCTCAAGAGCAGCAATGGATTGTGGGTCCAGGAAGGAGCATATGGACATTCTGCCTGTGTTTGGATTGCAAACTTTGAACTATGTTTTATTTAATTTTTTTGTAATTTGTAATTTTATTTGTCCTTCCACAAGTGGATCCTCTTGTCAAAATAATTTTTACACAGTCATGCAGACATATTTGTATTGTTATTTTTAAGTTTTGTTTTTTCATCATTTATACTTATTTTACAATTTACAAGTTGTCAACAAATATATTCAGATTTTGTTTTTATGTTTATCTACAAGGTGCCAGAGTAACTTGGATTTATCTAATCACGTCACATATTTGCTTTACAAAGATATGATGGAATCAGATTGCGTTTTTAGCCTTCTTCTGTCTATTTTTTTGTCCCTGTTAAATTGTAGGGCAGCCTTATTGACAAAGATAAACAATTTTAATAAACACAAACAATTGTTTATGTCAACATAAAATAGTGAGTGTGAGGCGTATTATTTCAAGTGTGGAAAAATTTTGTTCACACTGCAAAATATTTTTAAGGGCAAAAAACAGAAGATTCACATTTGATCAGGCAACTATCCTAGATCAGAAAAACTTTTTTTCATGGTCTAAACCATGATAATACTTAGATGCAAAGATAGTAGCACAGTGAACAGAAATGAAAATATAAAGCTAGATATTTCCACATCAGTCCAGAACCTCGGTTTTGAGGTTTTTTTTTTACCTGTGATACCTTTTCAACAGCAATTTGGTTTTTTCACATTTTTAAATGGTAGTGCGTATCATTTGTTTTAGCCCTTAGTATTATTCTGTTCATCTACCTTTCAGGCTGCTTAGATTCGGTGACACTTTATCAAGTGTCATGGATAGTGAGGCAGGGCAATTGCCTGAACAATTGCTTGATTGTGTCAATTATTGTGGGCAAGGAGTGGAAGAAATTTCAGACAGCAGCTGTGGGAGTTATTCACTACTAGCGTTTGGAGCAGCCTTTTGAAGTACTCTGTCTTACTAAGGGATGTAAAGCAAGCAAGGAAATGAATGCATTTCTTTGTATAATACTTTGTCACATTCGTTGTCATAATTGCTTGGAGTTATACTCATTCTTTTGTGTATTTGGGTGTGATTGACTGATTTGTTTGCATAACATTAATTGAGGAATAATCACAGTAGCATCTGGGGCTAGTAGGTAGTAGGTGCAGCACTAGACTGTACGTAATCAGTTAAAAAAAGCATGTGTAGTTGCAGGAGTAGGGTGTTGTAATACATTTATTGGTTCCTGGGGTAAGGTGTGATGAGACTGTGATAAAAGGGGAAAAAACTGTAGCATGGAAATGTGGTTAAGGATTTACTAAGTTGGAACACTTGTACCCTACCCCTCCCTCAAGAATGGTGCTGTCAAATTGACCAAGTACACTATTTGGACAAAAGTACTGAGTCACGAGTTAATGGGGGGGGGGGGGGGGGTCACATAATTTTGGCCTTGTAATTAAGCCATATTCATTGCTGAGACAGGCGTATAATTAAACATATAGGCATGCATTATCCAACAACAAACACTGGTGGCAGAATGGGTCATACTGAAGAGATTAGTGACTTTCAAAATGGCACCATCATAAGATGCCACCTTCCCAACAAGTCAGTATCAAATTTCTGCCTTGGTTAACTGTAAGTGAAGTGATTCCAATATGGAAACTTCTATGAACAACAAGAGTTCAGTTGTGATGTCATAGGCCACACAAACCCAATAGGGACCCAATGACCAAACCTCAATACTCAACTTCACTGATGCTGTTATGGCTGAATGGCAGCAAATCCCACCAATGATATTCAAACATCTAGCATAAAGCCTTTCCCAAAGAGTGGAGGCAAAGGAGGACCAACTTCTTATTTATACCCTTGGATTTGGAATGAGATATTACACAGGCAGGTGTCCCGATACTTTTGTCCATATAGAGTATGTCAACCTAGGATGCTCCAGTGTAAGACCACCCAGACGTAGTGGTAGATCTCCTCTGCCTAAAGTTTTAAAGTATCTCTCCATTCCCTTCAGCATCTTCTCTCTCCAGCAAGAGCATTGTAGATGGTCTGCACTTAGTGAATTACAACATTATCGTTCCTTGACAACATAGCCTAAATTCTGCTTCTGTATGAGCAGGGGAATGTTGATGTTTTGCAGTTATTCCGAAAGAAAACACCTCAGTCATTCTCTTCACAGCACTTCTCTTTTTCATAATCAGGTTAAAGTGTCATGTGTATTCAGAGAATACTATGAAATACTATACGCCAACTCTAGCGTAGTGTTGGGAGGTGTAATGTAAGGCAGTAGCACAACAGGACAGCAGCACAACATTAGACAGTAGCGCAATGAATTATCAAAACAAAACAACGCAAAGGCCCATTTAAGTGCAATAACAATGGAACGGAGCAAAAGAAATGTCTAAGATGAATGCAAAAATGTGCAACCAAAGATTTGCGGCAAGCTACAATAAATAAGGAAGAATTAGGGAGCGATGAAGTATATTTCCAAGAGTCCAAGAGTGTTTACAGTCCTAATTGCTTGTGGGAGGAAGTGTATCTGGAGTGGTGGAGCAGGTGGATAGGTGCTTATAGCATTTTCTGTAGGGTACAGGTAAAGACAGCACAAGCGGATAGCTGGCATCCAGGATGATGGTCTCAGCCCTCTTTCAACTGTGGGTGGTGTGAATTGATCGAAGCCGTGGGAGGTCAGTGTCAGTGATCTTCCAGGCTGTTCTGACAGTACTTTGTAGCACATTGAGATCCTGGTCTGTCAGGTTGTAAAACCATACCGTGATGCTTCCTGCCAGGATGCGCTCAAAGTTCCAACAATTTAGCCTCCTCAAGAAGAACAATCTCTACTGTGCTTTCTTGGGGATGCAGCTGGTACAGAGAGACCAGGAGAAGGAATTAGGGAGCTGGATACCCAAGAGTCTGATCCTGCTATGAATTTCCACAGGTGAGACAGTGTGAATTGGCATGTGACCACTAAGTTCTTCTTGAAGTTGACAATGATCTCCTTTGTCTTGTCAACATTCATGATGTCATCTGCAGACTTGATGATGCTGCTGTAGGCATACCTTGCCACTCAGGTGAAGGTGACCAGACTGTGTAATAGGGGCCTGAGGCAGCACCCATGTGACCCACCAGTGTTGAGAGTCAGTCTGGATAAGATCCTGTTACAGATTATTACCACCTGAGGCCTATTAGACAGAAAGTCAAACACCCAGCTGTAGATGCTGCTGCACAATCTAAATCTACAAGGAAGCGAGGTGGTATCACCCACAGATCTGTTGTGTTGGTATAGGAATTGAAGGGGATCCGGGGTGGCAGGACTGTTGCATTTTATATAAGGCATGACCAGTCTTTCCAGGCATTTCATTATGATGGATCTCAAAGCGACTGGATGGTCACTGTTGAGGCTGGACACAGGAGATTTCTTTCACCACAGTCACAATTGTGGGATTCTTAAAGCACAGTGGAACCTTCCACAATGACAGGGATGAAATGAACATACCCATGAACACATTTGACAGCTAGGTAGCACGTATCTTGAGGACACGGAATGTAATAGAATGCCATCAGGATGAATTTTAACATTTTTTAAAGTTTTAGTTATGTTACCTGTCATCTCTTGTGGAGCAGCTCTGTTTGATGCAAATACTGTCTCTTTCCCTGCACTTGAGCTATGACTTTCAAGTCGAGTATGAAAGTTGAGTCATCCAAGATCAAGGCAGGGGCCTCCTTAAGAGCAGTTGGAGGGATTTTGTAATCTGTAATCACCTGCAGTCCTTTCCACATGCAATGGGGATAGCAGCCATCATATTCATTCTCCAGCTTATCTGGGTACTGTTTCTTAGCAGATTAAAAAGCCTTCCATAGCTCGTACCTGGATTCCTGGTAATCATCACGATCGTTCTGTGTAAAAGCAGTGGTCGACTGTCTCAAACTCGGATGAACAGTGTTGTTAATCCAAGGTTTCTGGTTTGGACAGGAGCAGATAATCCAAGGGGGCACACATAAACCCATGCAGAACCACCATCCGTAACTGAGTCAGCATACTCATCAAGAATTGCTGAGGAATCTTTAAAGGCAGAACAGTCAGTCAAGTTTAAATAGTCCAGTAGAGTGGATTCAAATTTCAGTTTCCAGCACTGTAATACTGTGACAGCTTGTAGGCAGGAAGCATTAGCACAAAAATGTGGATGTTGGATGGAATTACGAGCACCGTTTATTGCTGTGGTCAAGAGTCCAGGTCCCCCAGATTAGGCAGGTGATATGTTAGTACCAGTTTTGGAGGGCTTTCTTCAAGTGTCGGTGATTCAAGTCCCCTGCCGTGACTGAAGGTGCTTACAGGCGCTGAGTTTCCACCAGAAGCACAAACTGCCTCAGCCTGTGCTTCAGGTGGATTGCAAACAACGGTGAGCAGTGCTGAGGAACATTCTCTCAGTTGGAAAAGTGGCGCTTGAACATTAGGTACTCCAACACCAATGGACAGGTTTGGGAGACCATAACCACATCAGCGAACCTGAGGTTGTTAATGAGTTTAAGAGTTCAAAACAGTCTAAAGTTAGGCAAGGTCTGATGATCATAAACAGTGAAAGTCCATACTGCATGAATGAAAAGAGCAAAAATGCAACAAAAATGCACAGAGCAAGGGGAGAACGCCCATAGCATGCAGTGCCATCTTGCCAACTGCATCATCACATGAACGGACTTGGTCTTAATTGCTGTTGTTGGTTTCCACATTACCTGAAAGAAGAACAAGTCTCTGTAGGTTGTTGCTAAGATAAATGGCCAAAATGGGATGGTAACTTCAAAGACTGATACCAGCTCCTCAATCAATAGCCATTGTTATCTATAGCTTTTCCTAACAATGCAGACAGGAGATGCAGACCGAGTACTTGTGAGGAACCTATCTTTGTGCTTTTCTGTCATTTATTCTACTCCACAGCTCCAAGCATCCAGCCACTGTTTGTCTTGGAATGTTGTTTTATTACCTTGAAAAGTCTTCCGGGAGGATTTTAAGATGTGGTTGCTTAGCAACAGGGACATGGCGATCAGCAAAAGTAATTCACAGATACCGAGCATGGAGAAATGGTGGGGGGGGGTGCAAAAAGGGGAAAAAAGAAAGAATACTCTCATGAAGAACCATAAATTCTTCCCACCTGAATATGATAAGAAAAAGAATGGAGAGCTAACTAGCAGAATAATATAACAACAGCTGGAAAAATGAGGGATAGAAATCTAGTTTAAATCAGAAGCTTCCAAACAGTCATTGTTCCTCTGTTAATCTAACAATGAACATCATGCTTGCGGTTTAAATTGTTGGAAATGTCTATTTTCCCATAACCTGTTATCTTAACTAGGCGTCATCTTAGTAAGTTTGATAAACAGATGTTTGTGGGGATGAATTCAGCCCCACATTGTAGAATAAATACTCCTCAACTTTCAGATATTTCAGAAGGACCAGGCCAGCTAGCATTGCCTTGTGGGCCCACTTTGGGTTTTCTTTGGGCAGAGTGGGTTATGCCTGCTTTCTATGATTCCTAGGGGGGCCAGTTGTAAGTCTTTACCTACTGGGGGGTCACTATGAGGGCAGCCCCTTGATAGATTAGCCATGGTCAAACCAGTACAGACAAAGCAAAGCACACGTGCACTCCAAGGAGGTCATAGTGTATGCTACATCCTACGTGGGCCGCCCTCACAGTACCTATGGCCCACTGCATATATATTTTCGCAATACTTCTACATACCCCGAAGCACATTCCTAGACTTCTCAACGAGACCTCATTTAACAATGTAGTTTTATTCCATTCTGACAACATACCAAAAGTCTGATTCTCGTTGTACATATATACTGTCATGTACAATACATTATACTACTGCTCACAAACTGCTTCTTAGCAGTCCGATGGTCTATAAAACACCGTCCACCTCATAAGTATCAATGTTTGATAAACCGAAATATTTTCTCTTACACTTGCCACTGCAGATTCTTATGAAGTTTTAAAATCCTGACAGATTAACAGTAGTATTGTGTCTTTTATACAGTGTTAAAAAGTGCTCCTGAGTTCTGATAATGTGACACGCTTTCAAAAATATGCTCGGAAATACATACACGTATGATGGAACAGAGCGACGAAAAGTTTCATTATCATTAGGACAAAAGGATCTGCTAAATGAATAAAATGTTACATTTTCTTCATAGCAGCAATTTAAACCAACGAGAAGTCACATATCATCAAATGTTAACTTAATTTACAAAAGCTGTCTTTAGAAATTTGCCTGAATCTTTGGTGCTAACAAATGATGTTTTGTTATTTTGGCATTCATTAAAATATTTGCTGATATTATTAATGTTGACTTTTTGATATTAGCCTACTGCTTTCTTAAATAAAAAGGGGAAAGGTGATTCTAGTCATTATACACTCCATTGTTTTTTTAAGCTAGTTTTGTTCGTTAGTAGCTAATGGTGCGTCATTTAGTGTCAGAAACCACTTAGGCAAATATTTCTGGCAAACAGCAATCTCTAACGATCTTAGCATAGCAGGGACAATATGCTAAAATGAAGGCCTTAATTAAGATTACATTACTTGTCAGCCTCATAATCTATACAACTCCAAATAAACTCTACAAGAGCATGAAGCTAAGGTAAAAAGCTAAGGTAAACAAAATATTTATCTCTGCTTATTGACTCCTTGGAGCTGGAAAATGTAAATAATCTTGAGTTTTGTCTGAACTACATCTTTAGTAGTAAAGATTCATTTTGAGCCTTTTTTTGTGGGAGTCCATTTTTCCCTGCTGAATTTTTTGTTTTTATCTTTTCTGTCATGATATCGAACAGCTGCTAATGTACACGCTAAAAGCCACATGTGGCTCACAGGGCTCTCGTTGGCCATGCCTGTAATATCCATCCATCCATTTTACAGACCGTTTAATCCTATTCAGGGTCACGGGGGAGCCCAGAACCTATCCCAGGCAGCCAAGGGCACAAGGCGGGGGACACCCTAGACGGGGTCAGTGCCAACTCAAACCTCTGTAATATATGATGTTGCTTTTTCATGAACACTACAGGGGTGAGCTTATCAAAGTCAGAGACTGCCATAAAGCGACAGCTCTGAAAGAGATATAGATGGTGGACAAAGAGAATATTACCCAGAAATAAATAAGTAAATGCATAGAACATACGCTGAAATGCATGCCGATGCAGACACAAACAGACACATCCCAGGGACATTTTCTATGTTGTTTGCTTTTATTTAAAGTTATAATCTGCTATACTGAGTTTTCTTGTATTAAACACAATCCTTTTATTCAAATATGTAAGGTATTGTTTGTGTTATGTATGCTGTCATTATAAAGACATTGATATTAGATGTGACTTGTTTATAGGTTGATATTGTGAGCTTCATTTTAATATCTATATGTATTGTATGGCCCTCCACAGAGTTTCATCTGTATCCTGTCCCACGGCCGCAGGAAGCAGCGGGGGTGGACCAGTCGGGGATTGTCACACCCGGAAGCGGTGTACTTAAAACCATCTGCAGGTCACTACAGGAGGCTGCCCTGACTGACAGAATCTGCTAAATGGATTTCACCTCATCCAGGCAGAAGCCCCTCCGAGCTGGGATTTGAAGGTGTTAGTGGGCACCCCCAGACAAGTCCCCAACTAATGGCACATTCAATGCCGATACTACTGTTCTGGACACTCAGGCTTCTGAGGCAGACCCCCAAAACCATTGACCACCTAATCCCTGCAAATAAATAGCAGTAATGTGTTGCCACTGCTCTCTGGCTCTGGCCACAACTGCAATGTGGTAAATACTGTGTATGGGTCTATGTACCGTATATAGTATGATTTTAATTAAAACAATTGTTCTAATATTAATATATTGATTAAATATAAAAAACTGAGGCGATCTCAATGAAAACACTAAAGCAAACCCAGAAATGAGTACTCAGTATGGACTATTACCTTCAGGCTGGCCATGCAGGACCGTCCTCACAGATATAAGAGTCCAGACAGAGCTTATTGACAGTTCTTAGTTGGTTTTACCTCAAGGCTTGGTGAGAATCACTCCAGTCAAAAGAGACAAGAAAATCATGTGACACAAGGATAGGGCATGAACAAACAGGTTTTCTCAGCAAAGCATTTTCTCCATCCATTCATCTCCTTGCCATTTATCCTAGTTAGAGTTGCTGGAGAATGCTTTTTCTATTTTTTTATAAATCTGATGTAGACAAAGTTAACACAGTTGAGGGGAAAACTAGAGAAATCAACATCAGTTGGCAAGATGTAAAACAAAATAAAATTAGTCTTTGTCAGGAATGAAATCAAAATGAGCACTTGGGCAACAAAGTCAGATCAGGTTTACCAGAAGCCACAGAAATAACAGAAAACACTTTATATCTTTAGGCACAAACAAGGAGCAGGTGGAGTGAACCCACACAATCAATTTCACCTGACACTTTCAACACACTCTCCTTTCCCAAAACAAGCACACCCCCTTCCTTTTCACAGAAATTTTTTATAATGGTTATTTTATCCTGTTTGTCACAAGAAGATTTATCCTGCAAGAGTATAGTATGGAAACCACCACATCTGGCAATTAATGACAGGCTGAGGGAATGACTTGCAGCTGATTGTAGTTTTAATATTTAGAGTCTATTCAAGTGAGTGTGATTTTGTCACGTGCCCTTAAATTCTTTCTCATGATATAATTTCTGTTACCCAAGGACAGCCATCAGTTTACAGATACAAACAGTCTATAAAACTTGTCACTTCAAATTGTTCCTAGTTAATTAGCTTAACTTTACCATTAACCTGTTTTTTAAATTTTTGTTTCTGTATCTTTCCAGCAAAATATTTACCTGTGTGAACTCCTGTGCACATGACAGACCTAAGTTTGAAGCCAGGCAAAGCCATGATTGCCAGGGATTTTCTATCTGCCGCTACTGGGCTGGAGTTGTCCGGAGTCCAGCAAAAACAGATGTCACAGTGGGGATTCTTTGGCTCCTTTCACCAGCCTGGGTGGTAGATGACTTGCTAAATAGGGTCATCTGAATTATTGCTTAACAATTTAGAATGCCAAGTTCTGCCTCGATTCACCACCCCCTTTCAAAAATAGGTGTCAAAATAACAAATTACCTTTGGTGTATGGGACAATCATTAATCGGAGGGAGTCTTCCATTTGGGAGCATTCTCATAGCATTGCCAGAACATTGCAAGAGTCTTCAGTTGCAGCTGTGGTGGACCCAGCAGACAATGTTCCATGGAGCTTCCGGTCATGAGGTTCTGGTACCGTCTGACAGGCGGCCCCTATAGGCAGTTGCTGCTTAATACAACTGCAATATCCAAGCCTCCATTCCGCTTGCATGAAAGATTCAGTTATCAAGCAACAACTCAGCGAAAAGAGGTTGTCTCGCTGGCATTGAGCCAGGTATTTTATCATAATTATACCCACAATTACAGCTGAGCTGTTATTTCAGGAGAAAGAAATGTCAAGCTTATTGGCAGCCGGATATTTATTTATTTTTCCACAGAGTATCATTACCTCCTTAATTCCCGAGTCCCCTCTGTGCTCAATGGCCCTTTCTGTCACCGCGACCCACCGATGCTTGGAACGTTCCACAGCACTTTCCCTCTAGACACCAATCCCAGCAGGGTCCGTTTAGGAGCTGTGCTGGAGATTAATTAAGCTGCCCCCACCCACCCCACTCAACTACAAACAGCGGCTTACCAATGAGAAAATGCCGTGTTAGAGAAAATTGGAGGGAATGGCGTGAAAGCAGAGTGCTTCCGTCACCCACACATGGCAGTGGCAGTGACAGAGGGTCTTCCACATAATGGGGGAATATGAACAGACAAGTTGCTGTGCAGGGGGACCCATGAATTTACAGAGGGTAGCTTTAAATACCGAGATTAAAATGAATTTGACCTTTTGACCTTTTACACACCGCAGAAACCTGAATGCTCTGACTTAAGCCAGGAAGAGCTTGAAGTCATCTGTCACGATTTTTTTTTTTTTTTTTTTTGCTGCAGAAACATCCCTCCTAGTGTCGTTCCATTTTCCTTTCCATAACAGACTTACAGCTAAGCTAGTCCCAAGTCACATGCCTTTATTTATTTTTCTTTTGTGGTTGGTTTATCGGTTTGGTTGGTTTCCCAGAGGTTGTGATATTGTGCAAGGTCTAAGATTTGGTCCTGTATGGCAGTATGGTGTTACACCAGATTACATATTTGATGTGTACACTACTAAAATGTTATTTAGTTTTTTTTTTATTTGATCCTTATGGGCATTTTTTCCATCACAAGTCTTTGTGCAGTAATCTTAAAATGGGGGCAAAAGCATTAGACTTAATTAAAATTGACACAAGAAACCAGAATCCCTGGAGGGAGTGTGATCACTGCATTACTACTTGATAATAATACAGTACGCCTTCAGGTTCATACAGACCCCACTATCCCCAAAGTGGAACAGCAGCATGGGCAGCAGGTGGCGTAGCGGCTATGGAGATTATTGAGAAGGAGATTTACAGCTCAAGCTCCAGGAAGGTGACCTGCTGTTGTGGGCTTGATAAATGGGGGCTTTAGTGCAATATCCATCTTTATAAAAAAGTGGAAATATATTCAACTACTCACTACAACACAATACCACTACACAGAGTAGAAGGCTCCTGAGTGATCTTGTAACAGTTTTCTAATGGCGTAATAGCATTGCACAAATGTTTGTCCGGGCTTGTCCACCTGATGCGTTCTTCCACCAAGATCAAGGCTCAGAGCAATGCCAGCCTACTGCCAAATGAATTATTGCACTTATGAATTTCATCTCATAATAACAAATGAGTATGTTCTCCTTATTCAATAAACGCCACATTTGGAGGAGAGTAATTTTGAGGCACCAGTTTAAATTACACCCAACTTAGAAATGTAATTTACTCAGCAAGACATTGCAATACCTCTAATTGATTCAGATAATAGGGTTATGCACGTAATTTAATCGATACAGCCTGTGCTGATCCAGAATCCTTCCTGTCCACAAGCAGGCTTTCTGCAACGCATGTTAGCAAACTGTGCATGGTCAATAAACAGCATGCAAAAATGTAGTGTACCGGGTCAGCAGAACTGGGTTCTGCTGTGTGAGAAAAAACCTTGTTCCTTCAGGGTACACTAACCACACGTTTATATAATTGGTTGAAAGAAAATTATTATTATTATTATTATTATTATTATAATTATTATTATACCAAGTCTGAGCTTAATACAAGTATAATTACCCCAACACCAGCACGCATGTCTACATTTTCATAGTGTTTTGGGTAATAAGTACCACTGTAGAGTATCGTTTGGTATTTACATTTTGAAACCTTTGCCAGACCTTTCTCTATGGTATCTATGACAGTCATAGCAGTACATTAGTCAATATTTGTTTTGTCCTATAACAACATAAATGGTATTCCCTATGTCATCAGTCAATAATTTCATTTTGGATAATGATCCAATTATAGTGATCTGTGTACCTGTCCATTCCAAGATTCTTTCACACACAAAGGTGCACACTAGAGAGAATGTACGGTCCACAATTTAGCTTTCTTGGAGGAAATGCACTCTACACAAATGTGGGATGAACAGCCAAAATCCACGCCCAAATAGCCCGGATTCAAAGTAAGGGAACACCGAGCCACCATGTCGCTCAGGTTCTCGGAGAAGGGGTTTTCACAGCAGAAAGTGGCACATACTGCTTTTTTTAAAAAAAAAAAAAAAAAAAAATCTGCCAATGTTCCTCACATTTTTACCAGCTTTTCCTGCACATGCTCAAATGTGCTAAAAAGAAAACTGTGGCTGAAAAACAAGCTGCCACAGATCTAAACCAGACCAATTTGACAAGCTGTTATCTGCAATAACAAGTGGAAATTTAAATATGTAGATGAAGCTGGGGAAATATTGCTTTGTTCTTTTTTCTGTTCACAAATTGGTTTGTTTATTTCCGTGCAATTTATAATAATATGGTTTCTATATATCCAGATGTCAGGACCATGTTTGAGAGAAAATTATGATATTAATCAAAATAATATACAGCATTTGTGTTTTCATGCATTTGTCTTTTTTTTTTCTGTCTGAAATAGATTATTTGCAGGGAAGGGAGCAAAAAGGACATATATTAACTGTAAATGTACAGTATTATTTAATCTTAATTACAAACTAATGTTCCATATGCTACTTCCAATTAGCCTGTCTATGGGTAGCGCTACTCTAATTTGTTGAAAGCTCAATGTAGCATAAAACCTAGGCTAGGTCAGTCTCCCGTGTTTAGTCTGGTATTCAGGAATTCATGTTAGCCATGCCATCTAATTACCATGCAGATGTCACCATATTCTCTGTCACATTTTAAACTTGTTTGTGTACTCATTCTTTCAGCAGCCATACGCAGTTAGGCTGGAGGGACACTGGCTAAACAGAAGCACATTATGGAGGGAGCCGACTTAGACAAACGGTCAGAATAGAGGACACAGTGAAGAGTTCCTATAGGAGGTGAGAAATAATACACAATCTCAACAGATCTGAAGACATGAGGCCATTCACTCATATTTTACAGATAATAGTTGGCAGGCTTTGGTAAATGACTCTAGGTAACCCTTCAGGATTGTTGTGATGGGAAATGGGGAGAAGATGATGCTTTATTGGGTGGGACCAGGGACACTAGAAGTAGGGGGCACTTAAATCAAAAGATCACAGAGCAGGGCTTTGCCTTTAAACGAGAAGTTAAGCATGCAACTGAAAACTTCAAAAGAAGATAATGAAAAAAAGAGCTTATCTCATAGTCGAAAACACATTCCTTCAGGTAGAACTCTTGTTCCACTTCTTTCTTCTCACATTAGCCCAGCTGACTGATTTAAACTCTAATCCGAGAAGTGACTGCATGTTTCTAAAGTTGGCATAGGACTGAATCCTTGATTTATTTGGGGAATAATTTCCTAGTGCCTTACACTGTAAAGCTCAGTGATATTTAATTGTGCCAAAGGCTTCATAAGCATATAATTGTTTCATCATGTGGCCACTGAGACAGTTTGGGCTGGTAACTTTATAGCTGGGCAGCCATACTTACGAACAGGCAAACAGCTCAGTAGTTGGAAAGGTGTACCACAACCAGCAACCGGCTTCCAAATCAAAAATTGCAAATTTACTATATAATTGTCATACCCTCCCATAGCAGCCACGCCCAGCCTGCTCATGTTCTGCCTCCCCAGAGTTTTAGCACCTGTAGCTCATTAAGCATCCCTATTTACACATCACGCTACAGTTATCGCATTGCGAGGCAATGCGAGTCTACTCCTTACCCACTGTTTGTTTCTGGCAGTCTCCTATTGATCGTGTATGACCCTTGCTTTCCCTACTGGCTTCTTGATTCCTGTCTTCTGTACTGTGTTTGTTTTCTTCACTGTTTTGCTCTTTTGGCTTTGTTGAACCTTAGACTGTTTTCTGACTAGGACTTTTGGATCATGATTTGGATTTTGATGTCTGTTTGGATTTTTCTCGATTCAATGATCTTTTACCTGTTTCCATGTAATGATCTTTTCTCAACCCATATTAATACATGCAGAGATTTTAAATGAATATTTAAGGAAGCTGTTAGCACCATAGAGTACACTTGCTGCAGTAAACTAACTTTGCATATGGTTTCTGTTGTTCAATACCAGACCCCATGACTCCCATGGGATGATTGTTCATGCCAATATCAAATCAAATCACTTTTTCACATCACTCGATACAGTTGTATAAGGTAAGTGGAAGTTGTGTGTGCTCAGTTCCCCAGGAGCGATTCAGTGTTGGCACAATAAATGCAATGTATGACAAGGACATGTAAAAAAATACAGACTGCGCACAGATTACGCTGTTACTCATTTATCCAAGGTAAACTTATTATACACACTATACACCATATAGGCACCTACTTTTTAAACAATCTTTGTCGTCTGCCTGTGACTTTTACATAGTCCTGTACATAAAGTGATGTAATTTCTACATGGAGAAACCAAAATGCATAAAACTGCCATTTAATATAATCTGAGACTGTATACTTTAACCATACTTGAGTCATTTGATTGCAAACCTAAAACTCTGTGGTTCTGAGGCAAATCACAAAAAAAGTCTTTGTCTCAAACATTATGGATGGTACTGTATGTGGTGGTTTGTGGGAATACACTAGCACATCCTAGATGTTATTTGTGGTTTTGGAGAAGGCCTATAACCCCATGCTCCAGCACATACTGTATGAGGGACTGCAGGAATAGGGGCAGCTACCATGTAATAATCGATCCATTTCTGAATGCAGTTGAGTCCTCATGCTTGGCACACATTGAAGGTGTTCATAGTGGATCTTAGTCTCCAGTGGGGTGTGTCTCCTCACATGTTTTTGATGTAGTCATGTCTAGAATGGTGTCTGGTATAGGGAGCTATAAGTGCCATCTCTAGATGATGTCACACTTTTGGCAATTTGATGCTCAGTGTGAAGCAGCAAGGGTGAGAATGAATACCATCACATCCAAGGCAATGTTGCTCTCACAGAAAAGAGCTGACTGCTTGTTTCATTGAAGTCCTTAGTGGAAGAGTTCAACGATGATAAGGGGTAGATCATTACAGTGATCGCAGTGGAAGCTGAAATTCATTCTACATCTCTGTCCTCACCAATGGCCATGGACCAACGGAACAAAGTAGGAAGTCCCAGTGGTCAAAATGAGGTTTCTCAGTACAGTTGCTGTATTAACTCTCAATGACAGGGTGAGGACTTCGGAGATCCAGAGGGACTTCTGGGTACATCCCACTGAGCTGCTGGTTTGAAGACACCTTGGGCTGCTCTCAGCACATCCTGATAGCGGGCTGGAGTCTGTAGCCAAGGAAAACGAGGTCTAGTCTGACCAGCTCTGCCCACCCTCAGAATGTAAAGTGGTAGGAAATGAGAATAGATTTTATTTGTATTATTTTCTGTATGTTTATTACAGTAACTCTCTAGAAGAATGTAACATAGGAGCAACCCAGGAGCAACAGAAGGGTTTTTAAAGGATTTTTTTTTTTTTTTGAGGTTTAGTGAAAACCTCCTGGTCTTTCTTACCAATCATTTAATTTAGTATATTTTATTTGGAACAGTACATTCTTACAAAAATGATGCTATGTTTTGATTTACTGTAAATCTATGAGGAATCAAAAAGTACTATATCCAAACAGCAATAATTGTTATGTCGGGGTTTCACAGTCATGGTTATTGTGGATACCGTCTGAGACCAAACACAGCACTGCTGTTACCTGACAAGTTCTGTGAGCAATATGAACTGTCTGAGTGCAGATCATACTGCTTACATCAGATGGTGGCATAGCCAGATGTAGCAGCTTTGCACCTCTGGAAAGACTTTATTTATTAATTATTATTCTTATTATTATTCTTTTTCTTAGTATGCCTCTTGGTCAATTTGATCCTTTGCAGTGGACTTGTGAATATATCAGAGGCAGCAGGAACTCATAAACATTGGAAAAATGGGCAACCAACTGGATATTAGAGACTTTGATTAGATCCCTGTGGAGCTCGTTAGAACAGCCGTGATCCCTTGGATTACCTTTCCAGCTAGCAGGCGACGATGGTGGCATGGGAGGGGAAGCAAAAACGAAGCAAACAGGTTGGGATCCAGGCCAAACTGAGGAGTCCGCCCAACCCACGTACACACACACACACACACACACACACACACACACACACACACACACACACACACACACACACAAGGCTTCCGCTCACAAGTATGAGATGGAATGGTCTCCACTGAGCCTTTATCTGAACATCATTGAGTCAGTCTGGGATTATATGAAGAGACAGAAGCAACTGAAAAGAACTGTGGTTTACAGCTAGACCAATACAGGATTTTTAAGACCGATACCGATGTTGATATTTGATGATTTTTTAAATTTGATATGTCGATGTATCGGCCGGAATTCTTTTTTTCAGCAAAAACACATAGCATAAATAAGGATTTCCCCTAACATTTGTGTAGTTTTTTTTTTTTTAATGAGTCCTCACCAAGATAACATGATATAATGCAGTTTGAAATTAAACTTGTTTTATTCCATGAGGAGTATTTGAACAGTACTTGAAAATATTAGTTTTGATACATAAGACTGCTATGTATAAAAAATACAAAAAAGTTTAAGAAAACATCAGATATGAACCAGGCTCTCTTTCCTATGTAAAAATAGTGTTTTTTTCATTGTGTACTAGTTACCTTATAGCTAATCTGTCACAGTGAGTGGGTGGGGATCAGTGTCATTGACTTTGGATGAACTGTTCTGTCAGTGCTGTCACTCCTGCTTCACATGTTCTGTGT
>JAACJT020009810.1:80790-98592 GCA_009936485.2 Gymnarchus niloticus | reverse complement strand
TCTGTGCACTGAATAACCTAGGTAATAAAAGGTATTTGCTGTCTCTAGACTCCGAGTTGACTGTTTTTCCACCACAACGATTAATTAAATGTATTCTTCAAGGCATAAACTTGCATATGTATTTGTGTATGTATGTGTTACTCAGCTAAAAGTTTA
Organism: Gymnarchus niloticus; assembly: GCA_009936485.2. Lineage (NCBI taxonomy): Eukaryota > Metazoa > Chordata > Actinopteri > Osteoglossiformes > Gymnarchidae > Gymnarchus > Gymnarchus niloticus. Next base: position 98,436 of record JAACJT020009810.1, on the reverse strand, counting down.
ACAACCTTAGAAATATGGCATTTTTCAAAGTCAGGCCTATGAGAAAAACTGAGGAACTTGTTTTGGCAAAGATTTATGAATAATTTATAACCACTACACCACAATCATCGCAGGTAATTGAAAGGTTACAGTAAACCATGTAATCGACAATTTGCCTGATGCAATTATATATGGCTATTACGTATAATAATAATAATAATATTATTAATATTATTAATAATAATAATATTACGTCTCTGCATCTGTACCCAGATGTAGGATGTCACAGCAATTGAATAAAAGGTTATGGAAAATTTATATCACTGTGCATAAATTTAATTTAAAAAAAAAAATGATCTCAAAATCTAATGCATCCTAAGGTTGCGATAAGTTGTCTTGTAAAAGACTACCAGATGGTGGAGACAAAGTAAAACAAATCTGGTTCCAATGTCAACTTGCCAAATGGCAAACTTGGCAAATATAAGCACTACAGTGAGATTTTGATATCGTCCATCCATCCATCCATATTTCATCTTCCAAATGCTTACCCTGGGCAAAGTTGTAAGACCTTTTTGATTTCAATCATACAAAATATATAAAGCACGTGAACTTTGATGTATATTTTTGAAAAGAAAAAGGATAAAAATAAATTTTTATATCAAATGTTTGAAATGCGATTTTAAGAATTTTGCTTTTCAAAATAAGCAATGTGCATTTTCTGTTATCCAGCTGATGGAAATATTTTGCTTACTTGGGATGAATTTGTTGAAAGTTTATTTGCAATAAAATAATACCATTGCATTTTCTTTTATTACAAAACTGTTCAGACTGTTGTAAGGAGTAGGGCAGTGGAAATGACTGTTTAATGGTTATGCTACATTGCTGGCTTGGAGAAATACACATCTGAGTAAATCATTTGCATGGAGTTGTTGCTGCTCATTCATGTGCAGATTATTATGAGACAGCAAATAGAGATTCTAACTACATAAAATAAGATGTGAAATATTCTGCTAGGCATCTGTGTATCCACTTGTTAGTACTGGATTTTTCAGAATCCAGCAAACTGACCACTATTGAATTTGCTTAACTCAAGGACACTCATCTGGACTATTATCCAGAAAAAGTGTTGATATATTTAATTGCTTTTTCAGTGCCTCCCCGTTTAGCAATTTAAAAATTCATTATGCCAGATGTACCTAAAATATTCAAATATATCAGTAATTACAGCCGAGGCCAAAAGTTTACATGCATCTAGGCTATAGACTTTCAAACTCAATGTTTCACAACTCCAAACCTGTCATGTTACTATACATTTCCCTGTGAAGTCAGTCAAGGTATCTACTTTATTTCCATGAGAGGTAATGTCTGAAATAGGCTCCAAGCCTCCATGCAACTCTGTGCTGGATAAGAACTTGGAAGAAGATCTCATCACAGGTGCTAACAGCCGACATTAAAAAAGGTTAGTTTTTTTGATTTGCTGAATTTAACCAGTGGTTAACATCTATGCTTCCTTCATACGTAGAGATAACATCTTCCATGAAAGCTGAACACTTTCAAAATATTTCCTAGGAGATCTCTGAATTTGATTAATCTCATTAACATTTACTGCCAATTCAATTCCACAGTTACGTCAGACTTTTGAAAGCAGTTTTTAATTTTAATCGCATTACTGATTGTGCTCCATTGTGTCTGTAGTTCTATACTGAAGCTTATTGCTTATAGTATTAAATGACTAATAACATCTTTGTGTAAGTTCAATACTGAGATACATTACCTTAGTGCTACATACATCAAATACGTGTTACAGGTGAAATAGGCATGGACCCATCTTTTGCTAAGCAATTGTTTTAAAAGGTTAAAGCATACACTTCATCTCAGTGTCCTCCTGTTAATGGAAGAGAACATTTTCCTTTCACTGATTTTCTCCGGAAGGAGGAAGACGCACATTATGGCGATGCTGTTTGTCAAATCGGCTGGAGGAGCTTTTGTGTGAGCTGTCAGGCGTCTCTTGTTAAGACGAGAAGTGCACATCTCTAGCAGAAATTGCTTGTCAGATTCTTGGCCCTCAAACTGACACACAATTGCATGATCAGTTTTTAACTCTTTGGACTCGCTGTGTATCAGAGACTATTATTAAAGCACTTTGACATCCTCATTGTAAACAAGGTTCCCTAGTGATTAGATTTGAAAGAACGTCTTATGTGCTACATTTAATCTTTAAAGTTTTGTTTTTAGCTGCTGTAAAATTGTCTTTAGCTTAATTAATAGTACTTAAAAAATAACTTTGTTACAGGGGATCTACGTGACTTAGCCTTTATGATGCAGCATACATATGGTGTAACATGCAATGCTCTATTGTAGTGTGCATTGTGGTGGATCTTTCATAGATATCTCTGGAAGGCCTGCTGAATAGAGGCACGTGGAACTCAAAGAAAAGCCTGTGACACCATGGGCAGCAGGGTTCTGCTGAGTCCTAGAAGCTGATTAAGCATTTGCCATTGATTGTATTACAGGAGATAAAGCATGTAGCTCGAGAAAGCCCCGAGAGACCATACTGAGCTAATGAGAAAAGCTAATGAGAAAAGTTTCCTGGTAAACGTATGAATTAGTCTTGAAAGTGTAGTAGTCAGGTTAACATGCATCCTGAGGAGGCTCAGTACTTCCAATAGGCCTAGAGTATATACAGCATGATCTTGGCTGTTCATCATTCTATTTGTGCGCTGTAAACATTATCTAGGGTCTACCGTGTGCTACAACGGCTCGTTACCTTCTGGTTATTCCTCGGCAGCGCTCTCCATAAAAGTCACCTTCCCTTACACATACGGTGACTGCTGTAGTTCTACCTTGGTCCGGCTTTTCAGTTGATAGCATTGTTCCGAAAGCAGGAACTGGCCTTCTGATCGAAGCTGGACCAGATCTTACCAAGACGTGTGCTGAGACAAACTGGGATCTCTAGAGTGCGTCTCAGTATGTGTCCTGCAATGGGCTGGCATCCTGTGACCTGTGATATATACCACCAAAATGCTGTTGTATGAACTGCATTTCCTATCGAAAACACTTAGGTTTCCGTCTCTGGTGTTTCTCCAATGGGTGCCATTTGGAGTCCCATACGGGATATACTTTAAAGAAATATTTATATAATTGACTACATTGAACTATCAGGACATTCTGATTTTGAACTCCATTTTTTTTTAGCCTTTTAGAGCGTACGAAGTACAAGATCAAGTAAATTAATTTCTAAATAAGTGTGCAGTACATTAGACTGCATAACGTAGGCAAGTAAAACAAGTACTGTGAAGTACAGCGATGCCGCCTCAGCTCCTGTGTGGAACACCTACTGTGTGAAGACTCTGCTTGTGAAAAGACCAGCAGCTCTCCCGGCCATGAGTCCTCCGAGCAAAAACACAAAGAAGGCACCCAAATCACCTCCTCACGCGTTGTTTCTCATTTTTCCGTAACAGGTGTCCATTCCGTCTCTACAGCATGTACTTCCAGTGCATTCCTGTTGTCCACCCCAGGTAAAATGCTTGCTTCATGAAACCCTGCTGCCTGGTTCCGGTGTTCACGGAAACCTGGCTGGCCCTGAGAACATGGCACCTCCAGCTGAACTCTACACCTGCTTTGCTTTCTCCAGCACTCGCCACTCATTTAGGCCAGGAAGGGTGACGAGCCTTCTGACCATTTCGCACTGATCACTGTGTAACAATCCTTCATTTGAATACCATACAGTTACTGTTACCAGTTCTGCTAAGCATTCAGCATTGCCATTTTTTATTCCCCATCAAGCCCAAAGCTCTGCATGCAATAGAATGTGGCAATTAGCTACAAAGCTACAAAGTTGGCCAGCAGATACAGCAGACTGATCTGATAAAGCTGTGGATGGAATATGAGCAGTGTAGTTTTAAGACCTATTCGAAATCAAACTATAGAAGTGAGATTCTGTAGCTGATAATCAATAAATCTATCATAAAACTATACATATAACTGATTTCTGAAGAAAAACCCACTCTAAAGTATTTAATATACAGATACTTCTCTTCCTTTTAATGTCCCTTTAAATCTGTTTTAGTCGTATCTCATAATTTGACAGGAACAATCCAGTTCAAACACTTGAGGTGTAAGCTCAGTACGTCATATTATGTTATTGTCATATTAATATGTCAATGTCATGCATCATGATATCCTCCAGTGGCAAGGTTTGCATCCAGCCTGCAGCATGTCCTGCAGGAAACACAGGCAGGCTACGCACAAGATGGGAAGCCAGTCCAGCGCTAGGGTAGTTTACATTCACTTCCTGAGTTCTGTAACTTAGATCATTCATATTGTTGTTGGTATGGCACAGGAATGGCCTGGAGATCCTGCGAATAATCCAACGAGAGACGACACATTACAGTAGATTGTTTGTTTAATCACAGATGGAAAACAAAGTCTAATTTCTGTGTACTTTTGTGGGAAACAATGGTGCTGGGAAAAACTGACTGTTCTGACGTCATGTGATTTAGATGGCCACCCACTTGGTCATCGCACCCGTTTCCATCTGCTTTGTTACTCCAGTCCTTCAGCCCTGACTGACATTGTAGCATCGAACGGTTGCTGGCCTGAGTGACTGCCCTCACTGACGCCTCCAGTCTTGTTCTCCCGAAGCCCTGGAACAGCAACTCAACTCAGCTTTGACTTGTCCTTGGCTGCCAGCCTCTCTGTGACCCTTCAAATGCTTCATTTCTCTGCCACTGTCCCTTGTCAGCATCTGTGAGTCAGACCCACCTTCGGTATGTGCCGTGACATACCGAGAATTTACAGATTGACTGCACAGTATACACAAAAGCACAAAACAATGCAATTAGCTGAAATAACACATACCCAGCAGAAAATAAACACTAAGGGTTAATAACACAACACCATGAGGGGAGCTCCGACTATAAAATGACACCCCGACTATTTTGTGGACCCTTCCTTAAATCTCAGATAAATTTATAGATATTCCCACTGTATTAACCAATCACTGATCAGATGTTTTCCTGAGTAAATGATCATAGATTAATGGATAATCAGATCCTGAGAGTAATAGAATTGTGGAATTTTAATGACATGCTTCAGTATCTCAGAATTACATCAATATATAGACATCTTGCTTTTAAAATGGTTTTTTATGCATTCAGTGTGGAATTTGTGCGATCTGGGTTGGGGACAAATGGAGAGGAAAACCTGGTTTTACAGGCTTAAGGGACACGTGAACCCGCCTGGAGGTCACTTCTTGCTTAGTGGGGGTGGTGATGGGTCCAACAGATATGCCAGAGTCAGCGTATGAGCCCAGGTTTGCCGGGAGTCGACGAGGCAGCCTTAAGGAGGCCCAGTATCCCAAATTCCTGTGGGGCCAGCAGCTTCATAGTTTGTTGCGAACTCTTATCTCTCTTTCCCACGTTAAGTTCCGAGGATTTGTTTTGGTTTTGGATTCTTCATAAGGTGTCTTTTGTTTAATTTCTTGTTCTACAACTTTGGATTCTCTGTAACACTCTGTTAGAACATAACACACGTCTGCATGGCTTTCCGCTCTGATCTTGGATTAGCAATTTGGCATTTGGAATAGTCTGTGACTATCCGTTATATTTGGCATCAAGAAACATCGAATTTTCAAGCCTTGTAGTAACAACATGTTTTCGGTATGCAGCAGCAGGTTCCAAAAGATGGACTGACACCCCAGAGTGAGGTGCCCACTGTTCTGTGCCCCATGCTTTTTAGGGTGGATGTTATTCACAATAAAATAAAAGTAAAGATGCCTTCATTGCTAAGTCTATGTCAAGGCCAGTTTCTTTCTACGCTGACCATATCGTTTTATAAGAAAAATAAGTAACAGCGTTCTGCTTATTTGACAGCATATCTAGTAACATCCATCCATCCATCCATCCATCCATCCATCCATCCATCCATCCATCCACTTTAGTGCTTATCCTGACTGGGGTTGCAGAGATGCCTGCCTATTCCAGACAGCGTAGGGCACAAGGCTGGGGTACAGCCTGGACAGGATGGTAATAATTAAAGACATTCAGCTCTTTATTGTCAGTCCTTTACAGGGTGTACTCCAGTCATGTGACCCTGATTAGGAAAAGCGGTCGGAATATGAATGGATGCTTTGAATTATGAGTCTTGAGGTCATGCAGAAATAGCAGGAACAAAAGGTATTTGTAGATTAATAGCACATAATAACCTTATTTTTGATTTCTTATTATAGACACCTGCGACAGGAGCATGGAGCCTCCACAGATATACAATACTTCCAGTTTCAGAGAGGCTAAGCTATAATTACATTCAAAAAGGCAGCCCTTCATATCGTCCCCTGAGATTCAAATTTCAGGAAGATATCATGTAATGGGAGGCGACTTCCTGATCCAACACCATTTGCTCTCATTCATTGCTTTGGAAACCCAATATGACATGTTATTAGACTGAGCAGTCTGCAGGCTCGCTGCTTGACGCAGATCTCAAGACTTGACATACAAACCTACTTCAAATAGGATGAGAACTGAGGCCATGAAGACAAAATGACTTTCGATAGAATGCTTTCACTCAGGGCTCCATTGAAATGAAAATAAACAGTGACTGCTATCTGTAAGTTAGTGTGAGCTTCAACAGAGTGCTTTTCAGATTGCTGTGGAGCAATGTTCAGGAAGACATACACAGTGTATGTCATTCATCCTTTTCAGGTCCTACGCTGCTCATTTCCTCTGTTTCCTGGGATCGGTTCCAGGCACAGACTTGCCAAGTGCTGGATAAGCAAATATGGATCTAATGCAGTTAATGCAAAGGGGGCTCTCTCAACATAAAGTCCATAGCAATACTGCGCTTTGAAATATGACACAAACTTCTCAAAGCTATGAGTATGTAAATGGGTGATTTTAACCCCTTTCTAAATAAGTTATTATTTCCTAATAACTGGCTGTTTGGTGGCTGTAATATAAGCTGATGATCCTGTTTTCATCATAGTTACAGTGTATGATTGTTGTCATATCTTTTAAAGTAACCTTTATTAGTAATAAATATTACTAAGCTTTATTAGTTTGAAATGTATTTAGCAAAATCAAAACTTTTTATATGAAAGAAGAGGCTGGAGGAGTTCCTGTATGTCTCACCTCTAGAGCGAAATCTTGTGTGCCCGTGATCGTGTTCTTTGAACATGCCGAGGTCTTTGAGTTTTTTCCAAAATCTTCTTAATTTGCCTGTTTTGAATGGGGGTTGTCTCCGTTTTGTCTATAACTTTCTGCAATAAATTCTTTTTGCTTGATTAAAGCCTACTGTCTATCACCTCTCTGCTGTCCTTGAAGCAGACTGCTTACGTAGAACTTGTCATGTTTGTTAGAAAATGCAGGCTGGTGGTGACATCTAGAGGACATTTTCAAACATTTAGGTGGTGGCTTTGGAAGCTGAAAGAACAAGCTAACTAGTAAATCCTCAACCAGAGTGTTGCAAGCTACTGGCCTATAGCCTTGAATGCTCTGACTGTTGAACATTTTTTCTTTAAAATATAACTTCTTTAATATAATCAACTGATGCACATCAAGTCTACTAACACAGAGCATAGTTACTCCACTTATCTGTTGCCAATTTGGACTCCAGTAGAAAACAGATTGCCTTTTTTTCTTAAAAGTCATTTTTGGTGTCTAAATAGCCCAATTGTATTACATTGGCATGGTATACTGTATATAAGGTTTATATTTGGGACACAAGCTTATTTTCATGATTTGGGGCTCCACTTAATAAGTAGTAAAGTTCCAAGTGATTTTGCCTAGAAAAAGAAGCATGTATTAAACATGTGAGGAGGCTTCCTTGAAATGATTTAATACTGTTGATCCCTTCATCAAGAGACATATTGTTTTTGGCATCTAATATCGCCCCTGTCTTCAACCCCAAAGCGAGCTGCCCCATTGGTGTGGACAGATGGTCAGTCATTTTGTAAAGTGGTGGGATGAGGAGCTCAAGGTGCTGTGCTCCCCATTTTGTAGAGGCCACACGTACCTGACAATCATGTATACTCATCAGTCAATGCTTACAATACTCAACTGGGTCCAGCTGGGTGTGGGGGCTCGGTGGCTAGCGCTGCTGCCACACACTTCAAGGGTTGGGGGTTTGAATCTCGTCTCTGCTCTGTGTGTGTGTGTGTGTGTGTGTGTGTGTGTGGGGGGGGGGGTTCCAGGTACTCTGATTTACCATTACAGTTTGATGACGTGATGCAGGCTGATGGGTGCCTCTATGCCCATAGTGAGCCCTGGGGTCAGTTGGCATCGCATCCTGGGTGCATTCCAGCCTTTACCCTCTGCTACCCAGGAGGGGCTGCAGACCTTCTGTGACTCCGCATAGGATAAGTAGTTTGGAAGATGAACGAGTGGTAGGTTGAGGAGCATTGTTAGAGATACATGGTGTATGTGAAGCTGAGCTACAGTGAAGTCACATTCTTGAGGGACATGCAAGGAAGTTTGGAAAGTTTGATAAATTAATGGGCTGGGCTTCATCCCTACTATGTAATGCATATGCAACATACACAAGCAAGGCTTTTTAACTTTTTTGAAAAAAATAACATTATACAACAGGAGGAATCTGGATTAATAGCCATCAACAGCTGGTAGAGAACAGACAGATGGTACCTCCAATAATACAATTACAAAAAAGCTGAAGTAATTGCTGCAAAGTCCTTTGTTTGACTGTGGTATTAAAGGCATTAACAGAATAGGAGGCTGAGAGTAACTTGTCTCTTTGACAAGCCTGTTCGTTGTTTGTTTAAAGCTCCTCAGCACAGAGAAATGCCCCATACAGGGGCTCTCTTCCTAATGCATAGATGCCTGATTATATATAATGGATATATCCTTATTATCGCCTTCTAATGGAACACCGAGTATCCCTCTACAGAATTGCAGGCTATTCTCTGTCCACTTTGGATGTCTATAAGGCACCAGATCCACTCCCGTTGCAAAGTGAGTCATGGTTTGGTGTGTGAAATGTGGTGTGCTCATCAGACAATGACTCGGCCGTTTGTACTGCTTGACTGACGTCTTAGGTGGCATGACTGGTGTGACTCCAGGACAACAAGTAACAGCTAATGGCATACATAAACAACACAAATTTTGCATTATATCTGCACTACCTAAAATATTAAGCCCTGGGAGCAAAATCATTAGCGGCTGACTTTTCAGTTGCTGTACCTTAAGTTCAGTGTAACAGAAACGCACTTATAATAGGCCTATACTGCCCAAAGGCCCTTAATCTTCTACATCTCATAGCACATCCTATTATAGATGGACATTTAACTGTCAATTGTATTAATTTGTCACAGTCTTGGTAATTGAGGCTGATGGAATACAAGGGGAATAACAGGGAAAAAAAAAAATCAAAACAACAACATGATAAAAATGGATCTATGATCCAAAATTCAACCGTGCAGCCATGAGAATGAGAAGTGACCTCTTGTAAAGCACATCAGTCAGGAAACTCGAGTTGCTCATTCACACCAGCAGAATCGGAGGAAACAGAACTCTTGTTGAAGACCATTTTACAATCTCTTATTGAGGATGGAAGATAATGGAAATGATTGTTTGGATATAAAGGAAATATCTTTAATAGGAGATTGATGTCAACCTTGTAAAAGGCAGATGGAAAGTTGCCAGCGAGATAATAAAGAGTAAATCAATTTTCTTTTTTCTTCCATTTGCATTTACCATTTTTATGATCTCTCAAAAAGGTGAGGAAGTTTAATTCCACTGATGAGCTCAAATTAACTCTGATTGCCTCCAAGTGTCTGTAGCTGATTTAAATGCAGAAATTTAATAAATCACATCTTTTTCAGCTGTTATAGCAATATAAAGCAGATGATTTGTGAAGCCTTTAAGTGGTATAGTCACCCATAAATATATTGCATGTACGTGATGAAGAGGACGGTAGTGGCTCTGTTATTTTATAAGCTGCTCTGGAAGCCTGAGAATGACATATCTAGTTTAATTTTCTCTGTTACTGCTGTTGCTAGACCAACAACAATTCACTGTTCTGACTTGGAACATTCACCAAATGATCTATAAAACTGTTTGTTTTACAGCTAGCAGTTCTGTTGACGAGGAGAACTTGATTGTGCTGTACTTTATCAGCTGTTTTATACAGATCACATCATGCCATCCTGGTGTATTATAGTGCTAATTAAACTTGCATGCACTGAGTGCCATAGTTTTTTGGAGCAAGTGTTACTGCCTAGCCAATAAGCTGTTTGCATGTCCTTCTACTTTAGGAAAAGAAGGAAGCAGAACAAAGTATGAATTCAGAAATCCAAGGATGTTTAGGCTCAACAGGTAAACACTACTAAGATTAACGGCAACGTGGTTTTACACATTCCAAAGGTTCTACTCAGAGTGCCACAACTATCATGGTTATTTAAGCTCCAAGATTCTAGCACAATCAGCTCTGTGATGGTGAAGACATGGCATGCCAATAACCACTGGGTGTATGGCTTTATAAGCATTTTTATAAGTGCCTTTGAAATGTAGCAATGTGGACATCAGAGAACAACCATTACTAATTCTAATAATTATTTGCTCATATTTATTTAGCATTGTGTGGCTCTGGTGTCTGAAGTGTCCCTTCAGCCAGCCCCCCTCGTACACACAGCAGAGCTGGGATTTGAACCATCATCCCCAAGAATGTAAAATAATCACACTACTCACTGAGCAATGCTGGCTAGCATATGGCTATCATAGCCCCAGTAGCGGCAGCTTCATCCCTCCTTGTTATGTGGTTGAAAACCAAACCATGAGTCATACGGTTAAGCGAACGTCATAATGCTTAAGGGACAAACTATGATTGTGCCCACCTGTGACTTATTTCCAGGCGTTTGCCTGTCAAGCAACCTAATTTTGAGAAGTAATGGAGGAGACGATTCATGATTCTTAATGTCATTGCGCTGTTGGAAGTGGGGAGGAAAGTACTCTTTAAAATTAATCATTTTACTTCGTGCCCAAGACGCTCAATAATTTAGCATAAAAGATTACATGTTGACTGGAAACAAATTAAGGAAGCCACACACAGAGACCAGGGCAGGAATCTAACCCCAATTAACCTGCAGGTGTGAAGCTGCCATGTTAAGCATACAGCCTCCATGTTACTATCATGCTTTGGCTGCTGGTTGATCAATAAGTTTTGTTCCTGTTGCCCAGAGCTTTTCCATTCCTCTGAAAAGCAAAATTTTATATCCATCTTCCAAACTCTGATCCTAATCAAGGTCAGGAGGAGCATGCAGTCTATCTCGGGCAAGATGGGACACCTAGATGGTGTACTCCTTACATGGGATGCCAGTCTCCTGGAGGGTACATGCGTGCACACACACACACACACACACACACACACACACACACACACACACACACACACTTGTATATTAATTTCTAAGGGTGTAACCCTAATCCTAACTATGACAACCCTAACCCTTACCCAGTCTTACCTTTACTGTGACTTTTGGCTCTTTAGGTTTGTTGATTGCATTCATAAATTTTTTATGAAATTGAGTCTTCCCTTGTGGAAATACTACAAATGTCCGCACAAGGTAAAAATGTCAGGTTATGACCTCCTAGGGACATTTTGTCCCCACAACATAATATAAATCTGATATGCACACACACATACCACACACACACAAACAGATGTACAGACACACGCCTACCTTATGGGCAATACAGATGCACCAAATCTTCAAGCTGTCTTTGAACTGAGAAGGTAATGAGTACCCAGCAGAAACCTGGGGAGGAAGGTATGTCTTCCATGTTTTTATGCTTACTGAACTGGACAATTATGAAAACTGGGCAAATGAAAATGACATTTTTTGAAGACAGTTTTATTAATTTTATCTGGATTGGGAAAATGCACATTTGATGTCAGTGAGCAAATGAAATCATTTTTATAAGGGAGACAGGAGCCTGTATTTGTATGCTAAGATATAGTACTATAGATGACTTGATGATAGGTATCAGTAAAATAAATCATTTAAAGTTTCAATATGCTTAGTGTCGTTTAATTCATCATTCAACCCTACCTTACATCATCGAAGAATGTTTTCTGTAAGCCGCTGGAATACCGCTGCCTAATTCTCTCCATCAGAAAAACCCGTGTTTCATGTTGCAATTAAGCCCTGCTTTGGTATATGTTCCTCAGGTCAAAACATTTCCTATAATGAATAATCCCTAAAAACTGCTTACTATATCTCAGTGAAATCCCACAGCACAAAGCATAGTGATTCTTGTGTGGTGTCTGTGGTCAGGACAATAGAATCTGTTGAGCAGGGTCATTTTCCTTGAAAAATGGCAAACCTGGCAGACATTTAAACTGACAGATCTTTGCCTGGCTGTTGGCAGGACTTAGGGGAGAGCCTGAACTCTGCCACAGCAGTGTTGGCCGTCCCTAATTAGGCACACTGAAGGTCTGTATGCTTTAAATGGGAATAGGAAGGCAACACTCATACCATCCCCGAGGAACCAGATGAGAGAGGTGCACTTTTGGTGAAAAACAGCACTTGACAGTTAATTGGAGAATGAGTTGGAAGACCATTTTGTAAAGTAAGCCCAGTACAGCCGTTAACCTGCTTGTGAGCGATACAAATCAAGGAACTGTGGCTTTTCTACAAACCTGTCACTATCTGACTATTTTCACACTTTTCCACTTTATTGTACTAGAAATATTACTATTATGGACTGCTGAGATCTGAAGATGAGGGGTAATTGGGGATCATGGTTTAGCTTTTGTCAATAACAGTTACTCTGTCTTGCTTTTGTCTGGCAAAAACCTTGAGACATCGTGATACTCCTCCCAACACCTCAAGAAATACAATTCAGCTCAGTCGATGAATATAATTTTGATAATTTTGTACTGTGACTTTATGGCTTCTGGCATCTAAAGCAAACCTCATTTTCTATTATGTGTTTCCGATGAGTGACACTTGTTGCTTTAGCAGTTACCAAAAATTGGTCAGTGAAAAGTTCTAAACATCAGAAAGAAGTTATGTAGTGCAAACCGATTTAAGGAGACCCAATAAACTTTTTGGTTTTCTCAGTACGACATTTTGCAAAAATTGTGACATATTCTGGACTGACAGCTTAAATTTAGCTTCCCTGTGTAAATCTTAAATCTTAATCTGAGTTCACAAAGTCTGCTATTGGGATGGGTAGACATACATGCATTAAGCTGCTCCAAAGACATGCTGAGCAAAAGGGGAAATGTGTTAAATGTCCATCCGTAGTGGTGGACGTGACTGCACACCTGATCATAACAAAACTAACAGCAACAGAACCCTCTCTGTCAATTTACACTTATGATTTGATAGATTGGATAGAGTCAATAAACTCAGATTCAGGAGGACCAAAGCTGTGTGTGTGGTCGTGTGAATATGCTACAACAGTGTTTGTGTGTTTGAGAAGGCCTATGAATGCATTCCCTGGCAGATACTGAGAGAGCCTCTGTGGGAATATGGGGACCTGAACCCCATAGGAATCCTTGACTCGAAACTGAAGTTCTTTAGAACTGGGCCTTCGTGTTCCTCTGTCTTGTCTCCTCTCCTGTTCATGATTTTCATGGACAGGATATCAAGGTGCAGCTGTGCATGGAAGGGAGTCTGGTCTGGTGGCCTATTTGCAAATAATATTGTGCATCTAGCCTCATCCAAGCAGCACCTCCACTACACACCTGAGTAGTTCAATGCTCAGTATGAAGCGGTGGAGATGAGATGAGAATCTCTTCCTCCAAATCCCAGCTCACAGTGCTCTCTTGGAAAAAAGTGGATATTAACTTTCAGACGAGGGGGCGAGTCTGCCCTTAGTGAAGCAGTTCACATATCTCAGGCTCTTGCTAAAGAGTGTTGGTAAGAGCTAAATTGCTATTACCTGTTCCTGTGTGCCATTCTCTGATGGTGCCTGCAAAGAATCTCATTCAGCTTTAAAAACTGAAAGCTGAAACTGAAGCAAACAGTGAAATCTTTCACCGGGAGTTTATATGCAAGGATATAAAACTGAAAAGTCCTCCATTGGGTAGAATCTGTCCATCACAGGAAGTAAGGTCAAACACACGGCCATTTCGGACTTAATTTGTATTCTACCTCACTGTCTGCAGGGCACCGCAGTCTAGATGGAGAGATACAGTGCTGCCCCAGGACCAAGTGGTGCAAACAGCCATCTGGTACCATCCACTGTCTGTAACCATGGACACACTGGGCATAGTGCGCCATGCTGGAATCCATGGAGTTTCCACCACACGTCTTTGTGAAGACTGACTGACTGTAAAACAACCCCTCTCATGTACTTGGAATTTTCTGAATGGGAGAATGGCCAGTTTCTACTTTTGTTCATAGCCCTGTTTAGCAGTCCTATAGTACTTTTGTTGTTTGTTGTTGTTGTTAGGTGCCGTTGAGTCGGTTTGGACTCATAGTGACTCTGTGTACAACGGAACGAAACATTGTCCGATCCTGAGCCATCCTCACCATTTCTTCCACGTTTGAACCCATTGTTCCAGCCACTGTGTCAATCCACCTTGTGCAGGGCCTTCCTCTCTTCCGGTTTCCTTCTACTTTACCGAACACGATGGCCTTTTCCAGAGATTGCTCCCCATAGTACTTTTAGCTCCTTCTATTTCTCCCAAAGACCAGTTTCAGTATATCAGGTTCCATATTTTTGTACCTTTAAGTTTGCTTAATAAAGTGGTGGTGTCTTAGGTAAGCCATGATGCAGCACACATGAAATTTAGGAAGCGCCTCACTAGTGTTGCTTTCGTGGGCTCCTTGATAAAATCAGTCTGACAGTCAAAGAAGGATGCTATCTTCTTGAGGATGTGAGGTAGCCCCCAAAAGTCACAGTGATTAGCATGAATAAAGGAATGGAGGCTTAGAAGTTAAAGGCACACTGTCTCACAGAGTGAAGAGGCCAGCATTCTGTGAAGCTTGCAAGCATCTCATTTCCAAATGCTTTTTTCAGTTTTTAGTTTGCTGTGTCCACAAGAAACGAAATTTTTTCCTTGACCAGTCACTGAAAGCTCTTTGAAATGGTTTTCCAGTAGATCGAAATAAAAATGCCTAAATTCAGTTCAGTAAGTGCATTTTAGCAGACAGAACCTTTGCTGCTGTGGTTTTAAATATTAGACATGCTTTATGTCATTCCACACTGCAGAGGAAAAGCATGCAAAGTCCCCTGAAAAAAAACAAATTTGTCGTGTAAAAAAAAAAACAAAGACTGAACACTACAAGACTTTCTTAGTTAAGTTCCCTCCTTGGATGATCACAGAATTTACATGGTTGGTTTAATACATGTCAGTCTTCAAAACCTCAATCTGTCATCGATTGCATCGGTACAATACATTCTGATTGGCTTAGAATTAATCGCACCCACATTCTTCAGCTATTTTTCTTAGCAGCTAACTCTTATTTTGCCTACTCATTATTTTTCAGCTCTTAGTCATGCTACCTTCACCTGTCACTGCGAGGCTGATTGTCTCCTTTCTTTTGTTTTGTGAATGTTCGTTGTGCCTCTGCCGTTCTCCCGGACCCAACTCCTCGTCTTTGTTTGTATCTTTACGGCCTTGATAAGGCGCAAATTTTCTCGGCAGATACATCTTGTGTTTTTCTCTCTTCTTTCCTTTCCCTTTCACACAAATTCATAATAATGTACAGAGCATGCAGTATAGATGGGAGAATTCCACTTATGATTGGTTGCATGTAGAAGCCTTATGATCTAATGATCTAACTCAACACATATAGGTACCAAAATAATTTTTCATCCACAACTGTCAAAACATGTACTATAGGGACTCACTGGGGGCAGTGGTAGAGATGAAAGGTGTCCATGCTGGAAAGACACAAACCCACTCTTTCCACTCTCTACGTAGAGAAGTGCACCCTGATACCATGGTCCATCATCACGTCCATGAAGGGTAAGGTCCTTCATGTGTGGGACACCATTCTGTTGTGTATTTTAGCTTGTTCCACTGTGTTGTAGGAAATCTACTCCAATACACACTGAAGCTTGTTTGAATAAAATACAATAACCTTAAAAACTTGTTAATTGCACCTCAATCTGTTAGCGATTGCATCGGTACAATACATTCTGATTGGCTTAGAATTAATCGCACCCACATTAAACTTACACTAATTCATAGAAGCTCATTCTGTTGAATTATTAGACCTTGATATGTGACCAAAAATAATGGTATCCTTCCACTTTATTGAAGAAACTCATTGTTTTTTCTAAGCCAAGTTGAAACTGACGAAAAAAGTGTATGGTATTCACCATTATTTATTTCATATTTAGTAGAATGAAAACTTCGCTTTTGATTTCTAACTTCTATACTTCTCACCTGGTAGTTTTGCCCTCTGGACTTTAACAAACTGCTCCAGTTCTCTCAGGATGGTGGGTGCCTTCTCCTAACAGTGAATTTCAGCTCCTTCCACAGATGTTCATCAGGATTCAGATCGGGACTCACAGCAGGCCACTTTTCTTCTCATCCACCCATAGGTGTTTCTTGAGGTATTTTTGGGTCATCATCCTGCTGGAGGACCAATGACCTGTGACTGAGAGACAGCCATTTTGACACTGGGCTGTACAGTTTTCTTCTGGTTTCGCTGTGCCCTGCACAGATTCAAGATATCCAGTACCAGAGGCCGTAAAACAACCCCAAAACATCATTGAGACCCCACCATGTTTCACGGTAAAGATGGTGTTCTCTTCATTGAATGGTTTGTTTTGTTCTCTGGGAACATAGAGTTGGCGTGATTTGCCAAAAAGCTCTAATTTTCTTTCGTTTCTCCAAAATACATTTTCCCAGAAGGTTTATGGGTTGTCAAACATGTGTTGTCCAGTCAGACTTTTTTTACCCCTTAAATGCATTGGAGTTTCAACCTTTTTAGGCACAAATATACAGCAAACCATTCACAAACTAGGAAGAAATTTTATTTTCTAATTCACAAAATATTTTGGTACCTTGTTTCCAGTAAAAGAACACCCCCGGCCCCCATACAGAACATACTGTGCACACAAACGATTTTAGCAGTAAAAATGTCACAACTGTACACCAAAGGTTTTTAGAATACTTTTACTTCCTGACAGTGGTGTTAGTTTTGGTCTTTAAGAACTGAAAAACACACACTTTTTTACACTCTTGCACTGTCACAGTTGTCACCGAACTCAGAGTGCCAAGAGACAAGGGAGGCGAGGACGCAGGTGTGAGTAGAATAGAATTTTAATAATTATATGCGAAAAATAAGAAACCACTGGGCTCACCTCTGAATATAAGGGGGAAAGAGGCAATAAACTCAGGAAAAACATGGCTGGGAACATGATCATGGAGAATAGGAGCATATCCATACCACTATATTTTCATTTAAAAAGGGTGTTTTTAAAGGAAAATGATCTATACCCACACTAGCGTCTTCATATAATTTACAGAAGTATCTCTACCCACACTAGCATCTTCATATAATTTACAGAAGTATCTCTACCCACACTAGCATCTTCATATAATATACAGATGTATCTCTACCCACACTAGCATCTTCATATAATATACAGATGTATCTCTACCCACACTAGCGTCTTCATATAATTTACAGAAGTATCTCTACCCACACTAGCGTCTTCATATAATATACAGAAGTATCTCTACCAACAC
>JAACJT020009810.1:0-71252 GCA_009936485.2 Gymnarchus niloticus | reverse complement strand
ACCTCTGTATTGCTGGATATACTGCTATCCAGTGGCAGTAACACTGTTTTCAGCATGGACCTCTGTATTGCTGGATACAACCTTACAAGTCTAAAATTACCTTTACAGCAGAGGAAATGGATATTTTGAGAACCAAACTGGATAAATGTGAATTGTATATACTGTATGTATTATTATTATTATATATCTTCACCACCATCTTAGTTCATTTGAGCCATCCTGTCAAAAACCTTTATAAATTCCTTTCAACTACTATTATACAATATTATTCATTTACCAGAGTTAACTACCCCATTAGCCACCTTTAGCCTATACATTAGCAACATTAGCGAGTTTTACTGTAACTCCTTAGTCAAAGTGAACAGAGCTTGTCAGAGTTAAATGCATGGATAACAAGCAGTATTATCCATTTTTCATGTTGTTTAGAGTCTCTTGAGATGACTGACGGGTATATATATAAACAGCAATTTTGGGAATCAATTCTTGGCAGATGGGATCGTGCACTGCCAATTAGAGCTTTAACCCAAGTTTAATCAATAAACAAAGAAACAGAAGGTTTGTTTAACTTCCCGTAACTGACAATACTTGGTTATCCAACTCACTGTGAGTTTTGTAGGCTTGTCATATGCTATTGATCCAGACATGGAAGTACAACAAGATATCTTCAAACGTTTTAATCAGTAATCTTTTTTAATGCACATTCATAATATATTACATGCTTGCAGTCTAAAATAATGGACCATCTAGATTAATGGAAGCCCTTGGCCACAGTTTTCTTGCACTGCAAGGGTGTGTTAGCTGATGACAAGACCTGTGTCTTTGTAGATAGTAAACGTTAACCGTGACAAAAAATGTGTCTTCTATGAACTGGAAACATTGGTTTTATCAATTTCTCTTTGGTTTTTAAACTATGTGTTTGAAGCACAACTAAACCTGCTTACAATTTCTAACAAAATGGCTTTGTTAGCAGATGAAATCGAGATAGCATGGCAGCTTTCTGTCCCACGCAGGTGAAGGTCATGGTCCGCATCAGTCCATTCCACGATGCCTCAGAGTCATCGTCCATCTTGAGGGTGGACCCCCACAGGAAGCAGCTGACTCTCTATGAGCCATCCATGGGGATGCATGCAGGACATGGGTACTCTGTGGTGGGTGCCAAGATGTTCAACTTTGATGCCATTTTTACCCAGGACATATCACAGGTATGTCTCCAGAGATGGATATGGGCATCTAGCATATTACATTGAGCAGCACCTTTGATAAAGTGAGATCAAAGCAGGTCTTGGGAGAAAATATGAACTGGAGCATAAATACGGTGTCACGGTTGTCACTGGACGTGGGGTGCGGGGCCAAGAGACGAGGGAGGTGTGGATGGAGGTGTGAGTACAAAGCTGGGTTTTTAATAACACAAGGAGCAAACTGAAAGAAACAAGGCAACTGCTTTGTGGAGACTAGGCATGAACAGACAAGCCTAGGGAAGTCAGAACAATACTGGCCGGTGTATCAACTAAGCCATAGCAAACAGAAAGGGAAAGACACAGGCCTAAATAACAGGAGATTCGGGTGGAACACATGAGTGCAGTCAGTCATTTGGAAACACAACAAGGAAACGAGGAAAGACAATGGGCAAACACACACAAAACCCCGCTCAGCACTCCGGGAACCCGAAGCACTGGAGAGCTGGTGCTGATGTAAACACAGCTTGTTTTCTCAGGCTTTTGTGTAAGCATATATTGGGTGGAATATTGTGGAATGTTGTGGACTCCACATCTGAAGCCTGAATGTATTTTTCTCACACAGTATTGGCATCATTTTTTCTAATTATAATCGTGGTTACGACTATCTTGACGGCAAGCCGTCATTCTAATAACCCTTGAACCTTTCTGTATTTTCTGGTCAAATTGAGCCAGACGGCGTTCCACTGTTTGCTAATACAGTACCTGCCACTGTGACAGTCAGAGGTCAAAAAATATGACGAGGGAAAGTGAAACAAATGGAGACAGGAAGTCACTGATTGACCGTGCCTGTGTTTCCACAAACTGATACCTGCTTTCAGACAAATGTACAGGCAAGTGATGAAATGAACCTTCATCGTCATGGGCTGGACATTTTCTCCATAGGCTGAGCTGTGCTCAGAGACACTGACAGAGCTCATACAAGCTGTGGTGAATGGTGCTGATGGATGTGTGTTCTGCTTCGGTCACTCTAGCCTAGGTGAGCCACGGATATTTCATCCATTTTTAATATGAATCTGCTAGACAATGTGCTATCATACTATAATCACGCTTATCAAAAGTTTGTCACTGAAGAGCATTACGTACCAGCATTGACTATAACTACCATAACCTCACCATTAGAATGGGCACTCAAATGCAGCATTTATCACACAGATGGGCATGCGGGAATCTTTGGATTATGACGTTACATTACGGCCCACTGAATGCTGTTTACCTGAAGCATTGGATGACCTGTACCTGCATGAGCTGACAGTTATTTTCAGCAGAAAAGGAGATCTGGAGTTGCGTAGATTTTTATGGTCGCCCTCCCCAGGCAAGACGTACACCATGGTGGGAGAGGACAGCTCCACACAGCTCCTGGGCATCATGCCATGCACCATCTCCTGGCTGTTCACACTGATCACCAAACGCCAAGAGAAGCTGGGCACACGCTACTCCGTCCACGTGTCCGCTGTGGAGATCAGCGGCAAGGACGAGATTCTCACAGACCTGCTTTCTCACGTGGTTTCTGACGGCCAGGGGGACACCGCATCTAAGGGCGTCCATCTGAAGGAAGACCCTGTCTGTGGCTCTCAGGTAGACTGTTACAGACTGTGAACCATGTGGTGCATTGCATCTTCCTCAGATCTGTGGTGGGCCAAGGTCAACAGCACCTTTACTCTGTTTTCAACCGCTGCTGTTAACATTTCATCCAGCGTCCAGCAGCTTCAGTGCCTCTCCGCCTACTTCTTCGTTTATCTTTCCTCATTAAACCGCTTCAATGATAATGTGTCCTCTACCGTGGGCCGCTCACCATGCACCTGCAATGTTACTTAATGCAGCTGCTGAACCAGAGTGAACTGCAGGCGTCCAGCGCTGACAGAGCTGCACTGTTCCTGGACGCGGCGCTGGCAGCACGTAGCACGCCAAGGGAGGCCTGCAACGGGGACAAAACCTGCAACTCTCACGTGCTGTTCACCCTACACATCCAGCAGCATCGCATGGATCAGGCAACGACAGCAGGAAGTAAGTCCCCTAGTGTGTGTTACCTTATGTATTTAGGACATGAATGCACAAAGTGAGGTGCAGTTTGTGTGTGTGTGTGTATTTAAACAAAGAGCTCATTCTCCATAGCTATGATACCGAAGGTCATAGGACTAACTAAATATTGACCGCCCCTATGAAGGCATGAAGGCACAGAGAATTAAGCTGGAGAATTACACTGGCAACATGAATCGTAATCCTGGCACATTTTACAAAATGGACACGCCAATTTTTTTTAGGAGGTGCCACAATCTTGCATACAGTACGTCAAAGAAAAAGGCCTTGTAAATGTCTAATGTCGAAAAGTATTACTCACTGTTATACTTGTGAGCAATGCTGCATTAGCATAATAGACTTTAGCTGGCGTTGAAATGCCTGTTTCCAAATGGGTGAATTCCCCACACTGCATTAGTGGTATTCACGAGGAATGGAACTCCCATATCCTCCTTTGATTTTAATTTATGTCCCGCTCCGCTTTGATTATGTCTTTCCGTGTCTCTCTTGGGTTTCTTTCTGAAATACATATAAGCCAATAAGTGCTTGTCTAGAAGAGGAAATCAATTAGAATGTTTGAAACATGCAAGTTAGCCGCAGATTAATTTGCTTTCAGGAATTGTACCGTGGCGAAGTTGAACCCTTTTCAGTATTAAGTTTCAAAATAGCATCTTAAGCTAAAGTGTAGACACTATGTTTAATACACAATGAATGTCTCACTCCAGTTAAGATGCCTGTTTTGTGCTCTTGGATTTCCTCAGGCTAGTCAACTCTTGTCATTCCTGTTTGGTTTCAGCATGTACACGCCCTGTTTACACTGCCGTGTGTATCCTTCCTTCCAAATGGTAGTCTTGAGACTAAAGGACTGGCAGACCTGAAACTTCTTGTGTGTGAAGGTATTTTTCACACGTAATAAGGGCAAATTCTGTTGTCTCTTAGGTATAATTTACCCAGGGTTTTGATAATGGGACCCAAGGTCGCAATCCTGGAAGCTTGTTTAGCTTCTAATTGGACTCAGTCTGATCCAGGGTTAACAATATTATAGATTTGTTTTTGCCCCCAGTTTCAGGGGGGCGAAGCCGACTGCACATCATTGACCTGGGAAGTGGTGAGAGGGTCCCAACTCAAAGCCAAGATAGCCAGTGTCTTTCACTGGCAGCACTGGGAAACGTCATCCTCGCCCTGGTCAGCGGAGCCAAACATGTACCGTACAGGTAGGTTAGCTATGAATGTCTTACACTCATTCCCGTTTTTTATTAGCTCCTTCACAGCATGACTGCTCTGCCTCTCTGTTTAAAGGGACAGCAAGCTGACGATGCTACTGAGGGAATCACTGGGGAACATCAACTGCCACACCACCATGATTGCCCATGTATCGACGTGTGCGGCCAACTACAGCGAATCACTGTCAACGCTGCAGCTGGCCTCCCGCCTCTACTGCATGGGCAGGAAGCAGTCCAAGGTGGGTGCATGCAGCAGGCTGGAAAGAAGAACTAGTCAGTAGAAAAACAGGAGAGTTGTACTTCACTCATCTCACCTAGAGAGCAGGGTAGCGGTCACATGTGCACGAGAGACACAGACATATTTCCATGAAGTCAGAATACAGGGTCAGCCGGTATTGAGGGACTCGAACGTAATGAGTATTCTGCCGGCCATTGTATTTGAACCCGCAACCTTCTGAACTGAGGTGCAGAGCCTTTACTCAAAGAGCTATCTACCACAGTATTCGCAGTCACTTTATTAAACTCCATTGACAGAACCGATCAAATAAATCATCAGTCAGTCAGAATGTGTTCACATACAGCTCTCAGCATACACTGCAGATCAAAGAGAACTCCCCATCATACAAAGCTTTCATATTTTAAGACATATCTGAAAATCTGCTGTGGAAAAGTTTCTGCAGAAACGTGTAATCTGTGCTGAAGTTTTGTGATATATTGGTTCAGCTATTTTCTCAGAATTACTGTAGCATCCCTGTGAAAAACGCTGTGCATTTTATAGCTTTATTTTGCTAATGTTGACTTCCAGGCATGATGTTGCACTCTACTGTTAACCTGTCAGTCTGACTGCAGTAGCCCTACATACAGATGAAGCCAAAAGTGTATAAACAGCTACACTGAAGGCTTTCAAACTCAGTGTTTTCTATCCCCTCACAAGTCACATTACCATATGTTTACTGTGTAAAGTCAATCAGGGTACCCACTGAATTTCCATAAGAGGTAATGTCAAAATAATGGCTAAGATACATTCATTTACTGTATCAGATTTTTAATGCATGAAAACTTTACATAGACCATGTTGAATGTCTCTTTAAACGCAGTGCAAGACTCCAGAAATGGATGGTATGACTTGTTACTTTTTAGTGGCATTGCCTCTTTCACAAGCTTCTCACTATACATTGCTGGAATTTTTCCCCGTTCCTAGAGACAGAACTGGTGCTTTGTGGACCTCCTTGCTAGGACATGCTTTTTCAGCTTAGTGATCAGATTTTCAGTGGGATTCAGGTCTGGGCTTTATGTTGGCCTCTCCAATCCTTTGTTATCTTTAAACCATTTTGCTACAACTTTGGAGTTAAGCTTTGCATAATTGTCCTGCTGGAGCATAAATTTGTGACCAAGTTTCAACTCTTTGACTGATACCATGAGGTGTTGCACAAGAATTTCTCGATAATCCTCCTTCTACATGATGACATCTATTTTTAATTTACCAGCAAATCACCTCCACAACAAGATGTTGCCATCCCCATACTTCACAGCTGAGATGGTATTCTCTGGCTAAAATGCCTCACCCTCTTTCCTCCATGCATAGTGCTGATTTTTATGACCAAACAGTTCAATTTTGGATTCATCTGACCAGACAACACTGCTCCAAAAAGCTATGTCTTTGTCCAGGTGCTTACCTGCCAAATTTATAAATAAATTTATGAAATGTCTTTTATATGTTGGTCTTGGAATAGGGAGTTATTCTGTACCTTCTGCCTGAACAGTGTCTTCGTAGTCACTAAGACACATTTACCCCACTGAAAATCTGATATAGCGAAAAAAGGCTGAAATAAATCTGTCTCTTAGTTAATATTTTGAAATGACCACTTATGGAAATAAAGTAGATACCCTGACTGACTTCACCGCAAATGTGAGATGACGTGTGAACTTGTGAAACATCGGAAAGACAGTTTGAAACCTTTAGCCTAGGTGTATGTAAACTTTTGGCCTGAACTGTACATTTAGTATATATAATAAAATGTGAACTTTAAAACTTTAAGATTTTGTTCTCATGCTATAAGCAGATCCTTTTAAATAATTATGTCTTTTATTATATTATAACACAGGCACAGTAAATAACAGGACTTCCCTTTCCTGTGTTTCTGCAGTATGCATCCATCTCCTCAGGTGCTGGAAGTCCGTATGGAGACACTATAATCTTTCATCCCTCCCAAATGAGAGCCTTCCACCTACAGACAGTAGCCCTGGGTACAAACTTGCCCAGCATGCTGCCCCGCGATTATAACTCAAGCAACGAACAGTCCTATGACACCGTGATCTATGTAGGGCCAGGGGGAACGGTCGTTTCCGACCGCGAGTTCAATGACAGTGAAGGCCTGCCTGCTTTTGTGCCCATCATTCCCTCTCTGAACAGGAAGCACGCCCAAGATTCCCCGCTGGTGGAAGGAGACCATTTCAAGTGCAACACATTTGCTGAGCTGCAGGAGCGGCTGGAGTATATTGACGGAAGAGAGCGACCAGTGGTCTGTGGGGAAGAGAACAGTGGGTTCCAAGTAGCCCCGGGGACAGAGGGTAAAACAGCTAAGCCTGTTGGGGTGGCGGCCCCTTCTTTTAGGACCACCAATTCTTCCTTATTGATGAGCAGTTCTCTGCCAAAAGGACACTCTGTAGCAGCCATGCATAAGGAACGAGGTTTCCCAGTCACAGAACAGTATGAATGGCCAATGTTAAACACCGACAGAACTGACAGGAGATTGCCTTTGGGCTTTAGACTAGTTAACGTAGAAAAGGATAAACTACATGCCTCTGACAGCAAGTCTGGAGTGCTGAAACATAATAGGACATCGTCACGAGACTCTGAGCCAGTGGTGCGGCAGAAGATTCCCTCTTACAGAAGGCACCAGAGTCCTTCTAAACAGAAAGCCCCCTGTCATGAAGTGGAGGAGAAACAAGCCATGCGGACTCCCCCAGAGGGCATGAGTCAACAGCCACAGAAGACTAAGCCCAGAAGCTCCCTGATGCTGAATGTAGCTCATCATGCAAGCTGCAGTCCTGTAGAGGTGAGTCACTTGCAACCCACCGTGATGAGCAGGGACATTTTCAGGACCACAGTCACACTACAGCAGCCGGTTGAGTTAAACGGAGAGGATGAGCTTGTTTTCACCCTGGTGGAAGAAATGCCCCTTAAAGGCGTGATGGACCGTGGAAATTTGGCGGAATTCTCGAGTCTTCGTACTGACGGTTCCTGGCAGGCCTTAGCCTTCCACTCGCGACCAGTCAGTATTATCACGAGTATCAATGATGAGTATGACAAGTATGTGTCTCAGGTGGTTGCTTGTGGACCTAAGAATGATGTGGTCCCACACTTCCAGGCAAAGACAGGCAGTAGACATTCATCTGGCAGAACCAGTAACGAAAGCAAACTCAAGCTAGAAAACAGAGGCGCTCACACCTCATATATTGCCTTGCCGCAAGCAAACCACGTTTATCCCGATAATGCATTCAGCTTAGACTCACTTTTCCAACAAGAAATTAAAATCTCATTAAATGACAGGGATTTATACTCTACCGAGCCAAATAAGCAGAATGCCGTCTCCTCCAAGCCATCCGAGGGCATTACTAAGTGCCAGCGTACGCAGGTGCCCACGTCTACCAAAGCATCTACCAAAGGTCCTCTTGTAAGGAAAGCTAACACCATCCACACTACACAGCAGTCAAATAACCTTCAAGATGGCCTTCCTGGGAAAATGAATCCTACCTCACTAGTTGCCCGTTGCAGCAACAATGGAGATCATGGGCTGCAGATGCGGGAGGGAGTAGCAATTGGCTCATGGGTATTATTGGACAGTTTGACTGAGTCAAGAAATGATTCTGTTAGGAAGCACCACCGAAATGGTATGAATGGAAATTCTTCCAGGAAACAAAGCACCAACAGTAGTGAATCTCGACTACGAAAGGGGCAAGCGTCGCCGGCATCACAAAGTGTGGGGGATGGCCCCGAGAGGACACGCAACAAGAAATCAAAAGGTGATGGCAGGATGCCCCAGATCAGTCACGCAATGGCTACTCTGCATCCAACAGGCACAGTTCCCATTGTTCACAGGTCCTGTTTCAAAGGGAATCAAGATAGCTCCTCAGCAAGTGGAAGCCTGAGGTTCTCCTTCTTTGGGAAAAGCGTAAATCGGCATAAAAATAATATGTCTTCAAAGTTGGATTACATCCCAGCTATTCCCCCACTAGTTCAAAAATCAAGCTTTGATCAAACAACACAGTTATTAATGCCTCCAAGTGCCTTAACATCCATAAGCAGGGAAAGAGGAAAATCTCCACCGTCCAAGGAATCAGCTTCAGATAAACAATTTGACTTGAGGTTCAAAGAGCACTCTGGTAGCTATAAATCATCCAGTTTAAAGAGCCACTGCTACAATAAAACAGCATGCGACCATAAATCACAGGAGTCTGTACCTGAATCTGAACAACATTACATCAGCTGCATGTCCTTGAAGAAATGTGACAGTCCAGCTTCAACGGGATACAAAGCTGAACTCTGTAAAGACAGCTGTGGTGTTCTGGGTAGTTGCAGTAAGGCCAGTCAATCGATTCAAAGGACTGAAAGTGCGTCTTCATCCTCCAGCCCAACTGATATGCTGCCTTGTCAGTCTGACAATCTGGGAAGTTCATGCAGAGCAGGACAAATGACAGGGAGTGTCAATCTCAGCAATATGGGTGTCAACGAATGCAAAACCCACACAATACCAGGCGGCTGCAAACTCCTGAGCTCCTCTGTGAAATCCTTAGTGAGTCCCGGTGTACAGAATGGTAAGCTCTCCATGCAGGAGAAACTGGTACCTCTGTATGGAATGGGTTTCAAAAGCGTGAAAGGCAGAACGTCTATGCTGGGTGCGAAGCCAGCTGCTCGGCTGGTAAACAGCCGCGTGAGTGAGCTGGCATCTGGAAGTTCTAGCAAACATTTCTGGAGCTCCAGGGACTTTAACGGCGGTAACAGTGTTGCAAACCACTGTAACAAGAAGGTCTTCCCTTCCGTACCACCATCTCCCTACAGCAAGATCACAGCTCCACGACAGACACAGCTTTACAGTACTAGCAGTCACTGCAGTGACAACAGCAGTGTCCTGAGTGGGGAGCTTCCCCCAGCGATGGGCCGCACTGCTCTCTTCTACCACGGTGGGAATAGCGTGGGCAGCAGCGGCTATGAGAGCATGATCCGGGACAGCGAGGCCACGGCCAGTACCTCCTCCACCCACAGCTCCCTGAGTGAAAGCGGGGCGTCATCATCTGGCCGTGTGAAGACTTCTAAATTTTCCAAAAAGAGGCCAAATGGTGAGCTCTGCCAATGACCGTCATTCCAGCCATTTGGTGTCACCTAGTCTTCCATCTCTGGAGCTTTAGAACAGATTCATAATGCAGCTATGGTAGAAGATCAATCCATCCATCTTCCAGCCACTTATCCTGGTCAGGGTCATGAGACAGGGCAGGGGATGCAAATTTCATTGTTAAATTTTACTCTCATATTTTCACTTTCTCAAATGTGGATGTGGGGTCCTGATTACCTACAAGCTACAAGCTCTGGTTTCCGCAGTATGGACCCTAGTGGGATAAATTTACTTGAGTTTGATGCAATAAGCTCAGAGCTCAGCATCTGGTGTAACACCGATTTGCAGCACTACTATGGAATAAAGAACCTTAATTTTAAATTGCTGTCATTTTCTGAAAATCTCTGGCCTATTTTGGATATTCCTGCCATAAGACTTAATATGACATCATATTAGACGTGCATACCGAGAAAAGGCTACGACAGGTGGTCCCTTTAACCTTCTAAACTGTCACAAGAGAATTCTTAAACTAAAAATGTATTAGTTAAGTGGGTATGGAAGATAGATGGTGAGGTAAATTGTTGCAGTCAGAATTTATTTCGGTTTTAGCATAATCTTTCTAATGTAAATTTAAAACATTCTATCCTGCACAAAAGAAAACACCTCATTAAAGAATCAGTTCTGTCAAATAAAATTAAAAAAAACAGTGTGAATTCATCTTTTTCTATCTTGATGCATTTGCTTTGGTTTCCTTGCACACGTAACACACATTCAGAGTCAACCCACACACTACAAAGAAAAGACGCAAAGTCCATACACAGGAAGCATGATGGGACTCGAACCCCCAACTCTGGACGGGTGAGGTGACAATGGTACCCAGTGAGCCACTGTGGCATTCCATAAAGGGAAACAGTTCCTTGAAATCATTTTTAAGAAAGTTGCTAACTTCCTTTGTATAATACACTTCAATAAATACCATGTAAATGTAGGTGAAACGAGCCTTGACATTGAGATCTGGCAGAACATGAGGTGCTTTCAGACTAGTACTTGTTAGTTACTGATTAGTTAAACAGCTCTCCAAGGAATGTGAGGCTGACCCCAAATACACCGCAAAAATCAATAATTCTGTTTTCTTTTGGTGGTCAGGATCATTTCCTACCTCAAGGCAGATGTGTGTAGATCCAGAAGGGCAATGTTGTCTTTTTAACTGAATTTACTTCTTCATCTTCACTCCGCTTTCCAGCACGCTCTTCTTCTTACTTGCAGTTCCAAAGAAGGCTTAATTTAGGGTGCATCCTTTAAATTCATATTATTAAATTTTACATTGGTATAGAAGATTGGTATCGTATTTACACATCTGCCCTTTGTAGGTCTGGAGACAGACAGAAACAAACATAAAAAATATTCAGATTAAGCTGAAATTAATATTAAACTGACAGAGTCTGTCTCATAGTAGGACTGAAATATTTGTCCAGTAATATATACTGAATTGTACTAGTCAATAAAACCACGTGAGCAGAAATATAATTTTTGGCTATTGGTGTCTGTGTGTTTGTTTGTATACTATGGTTATGTTACATTGTATTGACAAAATGTCTCCAGGAGGTAATAAAAACCTGACATTTTTACCTTGTGGGGACATTTGTCATGTACCCAAAAGGGAAAACTCAACTGTATATATATAAAAAACTGTGAATGCAATTAAAGAGCCAAAAATCTAGTATTTTGTTTTGTTACTTATGGTTAAGGTTAGGGCTGGGTAGGGGTTAATTAGGATTAGGGCTCCCAGAAGATTAGAAATGCAAATGTTTGTGTGTTTATGAGCGAGTGAGTGTTAGTGACTCGAGGCTGAATAACACTTCTGGGTCTCTCATATTTATCAGTCTGTAATATAACAATTACAAATAAATAGTTTCTCTGTATCTGTGTCTCAGGCCTCCAGAAGCGGCGAATGATTCCTACCCCCGTGCCAGAAGTTTTGTCCTTGGGCAGAAAGTTCTCGGGCCAGAGGGCAGAGCGGCCGGTGGCCACCGGATCGCTCAAGACATCTTTCGAGATCAAGGTATACGAAATTGATGAAGGGCAGAGGAAGAGGCAGGAAGAAGCAGCAGCGATGGGCACCAGCTTTTTGCTTAGCTACAGTACGTCTGTCCAACATTAACATTTACGAGCCATTGTGATTCCACCTTGTTGGTTTTACCGTTCCTCTATCAGATGTGTTGACGGATTCGGTAAAAAATGTGCCACGATAAACCCAGAAAATTAGACTGATAATGAGTAGCATGGTGGTAAAGGCTGAATTTAACCTAAAGCTCCCATTAATGAATTAGCTAAAATTGCTTACTGAATGCATTTGAACCTTTCTGAATAGGAACTTGACTAGTGTTCGGGATACTGTTGATGACCAGGGGTGATCAGGAAACCTATTGTCTGCCTTCAGTACCGTGTTACTCAGTGGTTTCTCTCCTAGAGTTTCAACTACATGTGCAAGTTTTGTATTTTGCCATAATTAATTGACTGACTGGAGCTGTTTCTGTGATAGCTGGGAGCAGCCTATGATTTTGAGAGCGATCGATGCAGGAAAGAGACTTCATGGCTGCTGTATGATCCGACCTCCAGGGCCAAGTCTCGTGCAGCGCCGGGATGAAGATGGGAGAGTGGCAGCGCGTGCAGATTTACCAGCTGGCAGCCAAACACCAGAGGCTGTCAGAGGTACTGAAAGAAGCCGTGCACAGGCTGATGATAGACCCTGGAAACTGGACAGGAGCATGTAAGTACTGAAGAGTGGGAAAAGAATCATGGTGTGATTTTACTATGGACAGCTTGTCAAAGATCAATAGAGCAGAGGTTGAATCAGAGGTCAGAGCTAAAAGACGTGCAAAACAGCAGGATACAAAATCCACTTAGGCTTGCAGTGACTTAATGTTAAATGAATGATTATTGGATTTTTACATAATCATAAAATAGTAGCAGTTTAAATTATCCGTGAAAAAATGTATAGAGGAAATAGCAAAAAGCAGAATTGTGTTTTTTTTAATTTCTATATACAAGTTAGTCACAACAGAAAAAATATTAAAATACACAGAATTAATTTATCAATTGCCATTCATATCAAAACAAACATTTTACACATGACTGAAGTCCTGCAGACATCAACAAATACACAATAACACATGAGTAAAAAGTGAAACATATCTAAAATATAATTATTAATCCCCAGAACACAAAACACTTGATGTATGCTAAATAAGTCATGCTAACATGTAACCCATTCATTTTTCAAGCCTCTTAATCCCATTCTGGGTCGTGGAAGGGTCTGGAGCACAGGGTGAGGGGACACCCTAGATGGAGTGCCAACGCATCACATGACACAGTCACACACGCACTCAAACACCATGGACAATTCAGCCACACCCATTGGCCTACAATGCATGTCTTTGGACTGCGGAAGTAAACCCATGAAGCATACACCATCTCCGTGCACACAGGGCCAGAAATGGGACTTAAACCCCCAACCCTGCAGGTGTGAGTGCTCACCACTGAGTCACCATGCCTCCTAACACACAATCCTGAGTCTATTTCATCTGAGCAGGTCGTGATGGTGCTGTGCCAGTCTTAGACTGTTTGAGCTTAGCTCTCAAAATACAGTCCAACACAGCATTTTTCATGGACTCGGATGCATCACTGGGACAACAGACTTGAGTCTCACCCTTTTAACCGTTGCTTGGTTGTGCATTTGAAAATGGCGGAGAACTTTTATTAGCTTTTAAATGATGCAATTTAATCTAAACTCCAAGTTCAATGAAACAATGAACTGTTCACAATACAAAACCAGACATAGAAAAGTCTCATCACAATATATATGTACTGACATCCCTGCTCCTTTCCTCCAGTTGAGGTCAACCTGTGTCTTCACTAAGAGCCCTGATCATATCTGAGGGCCCCGAAGCCGACCACCGGACGGCCGCACTGCTGCTCTAACGTGTGCTCGTTAGCACATCACAACAGAGGCCGGCTTCGATATTGCGTTCACGGCACTCCGAATGTAAGATGCAGTGCGTGGACTTTGAAGGCAATAATCAGGAGACCGTGGAATCCAGCACCATCGTGTCCTTCAAGAGGCTAACAAAAAAAATTATCTCAAGGACGGAACATGTCTGGAAAAAAAAGCATGTACTAAATTGTCTACTTGTATCTGGAGTCTTCATCATTAATATTTCCATGCAGCTGACTCCGCTAGCACTGAAGATGCAAGCGAGCAGAAGGTATGTTCCTTTAACCAGTGTCATGAACTGTTAGGCTCCTTTAGCATGGCACCACTGCCAGTCCTGGTTCCTTGGTCCCCCTCTCTGGCTCTTACTATCTTTCCGATACTTACTTCTTTCAGTGTTAATATACTTTAAAATAAAGACACAAATCATGATCTGAATACAGAATGTTTCAATGTTTCCTACGTGACGATGTCATAAATATTTCCAAAGATCTCTCCAAGTGCCTTTTTATTATTTCCAATTTATGGGGATACTCTTTCCACTCCTTCATCATCATGACATTATTCTAAACTGCAGCTTCCTATAAATAGATTTCTGAAGTAGAGGGCTGGGTACAGTAGCTGCCCAGATAAATGGACAGTCTAATCCTTCACACAGTACTGTGTGCACCCCCCCCCCCCCCACACACACACACACATTTGGTTTTGTTTTCACTAGTATTCTAAAAGATAAAAAACAGTGAAAATTAAGAAAATCCTTTCTGAAACCTAATGGGTCCACACATTTCACTGGTAGTATATATGCACAGACAGACAGCTAGACAGACAGACAGACAGACGGTGAGTGTGTATGTTTAAATCCACTCACCAGCCATGCATTAGGAACACCGTTCAAATACAGGGTAGGACCCCCTTTTGCTACCAGGACAGGCTGAATTCTTCATTGCATGGACTTAGCATGGCGCTGGAAACGTCCCTTAGAGATTGTCCTTCTTTGTGACACGACTGCAACGCATAATTGCCGCAGATTTATTGGCTGCACATTCATGCCGTGAATCTCCCATCCTCCGCACCCCCAAGGTGCTCTAATGGATTCAGATTCAAGTACACGGGACCCGTCGTCATGTTCGGGGAAGGAGTTTGCTACATTATCCTGCTGGAAGCAGCCATTTGAAAGTGGGTAAATTGTGTCTATAAAGGGAAGCAACAATGCGCAGACATTCTGTGTCATGTAAATGATGCTCGCTCGGTATTAGAGGACCCAGTGTGTGCCAGGATAACATTCCCTACCTTATTACACACAGCCACCACCACCTGCCTGAACTGCTGACATTGGGTGTATTGGGTACATGTTGGATAAATGCAGCAACTGAAAAGGGCCAGACTTCTTCTGACCACCCTCGCTACCTTCTACAGGAGTACTGTAGAGCACTGTAGAGCACTGTAGAGTACTGCAGAGAGCATCCTGGCTAGCTTTGTGACTGTCTGGTACTAGAATTGTGGTGTGTCTGACTGCTGAACTCTGTAGTGGATGGTGATCACAGCAGAGATGATCATGTATGCATTTATCCATATGTGTCAAATAGCCTGCCAATAAATAAACCCCCTAGACATAACCTGTCTATTTTTAACACTATTATATTGTTCTCAGTCCGCATACAAGGATTTCAAAAACAGCTGCTCCTGAAAATTTGAGCCAAACACAAGAACAGGTTTTCTTACTATTAACCTTTTTTTTTTTTCATTGAGGACTTGGGCTCATACATATTTTTATATTCACATTATAATATTTTCAATAATATTACACCTAAATATTATGCTATATATAAATAATACATTGGGTTCTTCAATAATTGCATAAATGTACAGCAACATAATGTTGTGGAACTCTGTTTTTAGTTGTAGCTACTGTCTACTGCCAAAGAGCTCGGTACTCTTAATGAATGTATTATTGATTCACTGTATTCCCCATTTTCTTTGACCACTCTTCCATTTAGAATAGGATTTGCTCTGGAATACTGCAAAGCCTTGGTGCTCAAAATGAGAGGGTAGCTCATAGGTGGTAAACTGAATTAAGCGCCATCCCTGCATGTCTTATGTTTAAATATTTGCTCCTTTATCGCATGGTCCCCCCATATCACTGCTCACAGTACGTTAAATTTTGCATTGATCGTCTCTGTCTGTGACCTTTTCTTTCCTGCGGCAGGGTCCTGATGACTCGTTACTCTGATTAATTAGCATTGATACCAACTGGAAACTGAGAAACATTATATAAACTAGGTGAAACAGTATTTTGTGGCCATCCCACCAAATTAAATTTAAGGAATTGCATCTTCGTACAGTTTAGGCTGCACTGCTGGATCCCAGCCCTGGCCCTCTATATGTTTGGATTTTACATATACTCCATGTGTTTTCATAGATTTCTTCCAGGTAACCCCAGTTTTCTCCAACAGTAGACAAACAAAAACTTTGTGTGTAACCTGTGATGGACTATCACTGCCTCTGGTCTATCCCTTGCCCTCTTGTCCTGTGATTGCTTGGATAAACCCCAGGCTGACTGCAATGCTGTACTAATAAGCACAGCAGATACAGCAGAGAGACAGAGGGATCTTTAAAATACTGCAGCAGGGCTTTGTATGTACAGTACTTCATCTGTTTTTCATTCAGCGCTAATCAAAGCTTTCCTGGAATGAGATGCACTCCCATTGCAGGACACTGCTGCCGCCATGCTCTACTGCAGGGATGCTGTTGGCTAAGTGATATGCGGTGTTGGGTTTGTGCCAGATATACGGCGTATTAGAAAGTCCGGCTGCTTCTTGGCGAGCTTCCTGCTTTCTGCTCTCACATGAAGCATAAGGAGGCATCCTGAGTCAGGTCTGCACAATGAACTCCTCTTCGTCAAGGCAGATTGAACTATTCTCCCTGCATGCTTAATACCGCATTGAAGTGAGTGTTGAACTTGAACTTTTTGACGTTCTGTGACATGACAACTGCCTCTCCAATCTTGGACCTTTTGATGATGAAAAGGCCCCATCTGTGAATTTTAATAGATCTCAAATGCTCATGTGGTAAACTTATGAATATTACTCCAGTTAAAAACCACCACTCCTTCTTCTAAAAGTATTTTGTTGTAATTTTTTGAAGGACCTGTAATATAAAGCCAAATATGACAATCATGTAGAATGCAAGGTATTAACAGCTAAGTACAATAATCACACAGTACAAAACTAGGAAGAAATTTTTTTTTTAAAAAAAGGAAGAAAACAGTTGCATTATGGCAATGTATCTTTATTATAAACCATCGTTTTTAAGCCAGTTGACATCAATGTCTGTTTTTCATTATCAAAAACGAGTGCTCTCTTACAAGACAATGCACTCTCACATTCTTGTTTACTAACACTAAATAAAATGCCATTAAAGCCCAAATCACTTAAATCAAAGTCTGTTAGAATAAATCAGAGTATTCTGACATACTCTTTGTATACTGTCTGGTATCTCTATTGTCACATTAGAATCTCTTCCTGCTTCACAGCTGCCTGCTCTGAAGGACTGGACTGATTATGCAGTGACCGTTTTCTAACACGAACTTCTCATGCGTCAGTGACTAAAGCTACTGCTCAGAAATAATTACGTGTTATGGTTATTCACAGTTCATACTTTTTTTTTTGACTTTATAAATTGCAGTTTGCTCCGAAATCTCATTGGCATTCATTTTCAGGGTGAGCTTAGATTTCACTTCCTTACTCAGACAGAGTAAAAGCGTTGAAGAGTTTTTATTTCGAAGACAAAGGCCACACAAACATGATACTCATTAAGGTAATGGTGGGTGTGTAATTATGCTAATGATTTTGCTTTTTGATGGCCATAAACCACATACATTTATTAATCTGTATAATATTACTATGGTGTGCACAGGAATTGATGAATAATTAATGCATTATAAAAGTGTGCTGGAAATATGACAATATTCCTGCACCCTTCTTTAAAGATCATAACTAATCAGATATTTCAGTTAATATAACTGAGAGTCATCAAAAAAATTGAATTAAAGTATACAGTACTAAAGATCCCTTGTTTACAGTTGAAGTAGTGCCAAGTAGACAGCTCTGAGCCCTTGAGTCCTATTAAACAAATTAAGTCAAAGATTATGTTTCAAGCCCAGCATTTCCTTAACTTAATGGATTAACACCCATTGAAATTTAAATCAGGCTGAAAGTAATCTCTGGTGCTGATAGTATGATTTGCTGCCCTGGTTCTCACTCCGTGGGCTCATGTGTGTCCATCAAGTCAATCAGCCATGAAACTCAGGCCTCTGCCTGACTGTGGAAGGTTGGCGCTGCGCCCGTCTCCAGGCGCTGCCAGCTCAAAGCTATCGGCCGCCTAGTATTCTTCTTACAGTGGTAGTGGCTGGCAGGTCCATGGTTTGTTCTGACTAGATGGGACTTGATGCTGTGTTTGCATGGATATTCATGTTGGTGGGGGCCTTGGTGTACCTGCACCAGCAACTCCCCCCCGTGTAATTAAGCCTGTTGAAGATTTTTTCGATGTTATTTATCATCCATTTGCTCTTTTGTGTGTTTAGAGTGAGATGAAAAGTGAAATCTTCAGTGATGCTGTGTCAAGCTGTTAAATGGCCATGGTTTGAATCCTAATTATATCTAAAAAGCTCCACTGTAACTGCTCTTAGCAGCCTCAACAGCCAGGAAACATAAATTGGATTTCTGTGTGTAGGTAAGATATTAAATGACACTGCATTTACATGCTGCATTTTAGAGTCGGGGCTGGATGTAATTTTCTATTTCGTAGTATGACTTTGCTTTCATTATGTATTAATGTAGTTAATGCAATAATCATGAGGACAACTGGAAATTATCAATAGTAATTATTTGTCGTGTTTCCAGGAAATCTGGAAATTATTGTCCACACCATAAGCATATCTGATTTGCAAAATGTTTTGTGGATAAGAATACAAAACACTGTTTGCCCAAGAAAATAAGTGCAGTTAATATAATTTCTGGAACAAACTTTGATGAAATGAGCATGATTACATTTTAGGTTCCGATAAACACTGCAGACATTCAACCTGGATCTTACAGCATATTTCTGACAGGACCATGAACCAGTGCAAAGTGTGCTGTGCGGTGATCACAGAACGCTGTCTGGGTAACTAAGAAGGCTCGTCACCCAAAAACATTCCAGCTGTCCTGTCAAGCCAGCTGGGCTTCAAGCTGACACTTAATCAAGGAGGCAGAAGTCTGCCAGTTCACATGACAGGCATTTGATAGTGACAGGTGAAGTGTTCCCATTACTCTGTGGTCTGTGGATTTTTTCCAGGCTGTCTAATCTGAGTTCACCTGCAAAATACCACTCAAGGTGAAGGAACCAAAACAATCCACAAGCTTTAATGTTTTTCAGCCACAGAACCGCGTTTCTCATATGGCTTAAAACGATCAGTTTAGGATGAAAGCACACGTTTGCTGCCATTTTTAATATTCCAGCCAACCCCCTCTTTCACCTGCTCTGAACTGCCCTGTGTTACTTAGTCTATAAGATGAAATATCGCCATTG
The DNA here is from genome assembly GCA_009936485.2 of Gymnarchus niloticus. NCBI lineage: Eukaryota > Metazoa > Chordata > Actinopteri > Osteoglossiformes > Gymnarchidae > Gymnarchus > Gymnarchus niloticus. Next base: position 51,883 of record JAACJT020009810.1, on the reverse strand, counting down.
ACGTCAGGAGTCTCACAATTAATTAGCCCAAATATTTTGCTTTCATCAAGCAGAATATTTTCTTCTCAAATCTAATTTACAGTACGTTTCACAGTCACGTGGATTAATTCCTTCACTTTGTAAATATTCATGAATCAAAATTCCCGTAAGTCAAATCCCTAGATTTAGGTAATTGTTTTTCTCATTCTGTAGGAAACACTTTTAATTAAAGAAACCAAATGGATGGCATGTACACTCAAGATATTGACCACTATGCCCTGAACACACAACATGTTTTGTCTCATAAAGGCCTGGACAAAAAAACGTAATAAAATAGAAATTCAAATAAGCTGTGATACAAACAGACAGAGGCAGCCTATGGAGAAGCTGTATGGAGGTAAGGGGGTATGGGCAAAAGGGCAGATAAACTGAGAGTAAAGCTGAATGACATGCACAGTGGGGGATGTACTAATAAATTATAAATTAAAGTCCCATAAGGTGCAAGTGTGCAGATGGTCAAAGGGGACGGATCTGGCAGGAGTCCTTATTCACCGGGGTATTGGCCTGGGGATGCATGTGGTAGATCCCACAGCTCCTCCTTGTTCTTAGGGCTCTCTCTATCAGCCTTCTTTGGAAAGCGGACACTGGATGGCTGTGTGTAGGGTGTGACGCGTTAGTATGTTTTTTTTTTTACCCTCTTTCTCATCCATCCTCATCTGGCAGCTAGTGATTTTCTCTGCAGACTGTGCACTGTGCTGCAGTGTTCGCTTAGAGTACTGCCATGCAGAACCAGACCAGATGGAGATGGAGGATGTGATGACCAGTTCAATTATGACAGTGAAGACCTGAACCAGCGGTGCCTGTGACAGTTTGGATTTCTTCAGCATGGACACCTTTGGGGCCTTCTTGGTTATATTAATGATATTTCTGTCTCACTTGAGATTCTGTTGTGTGGTGGTGCCCAGGAGTTTGAAGAAAACTGCTCTGTTGACTGTTTTGCCATGTGTCTTCAGCTATGGCTTTGAGGGGTACCTTTTCCTAGAAGCAACGGCCATCTTCACTGTTTCAGTATATTCAAATGCGAGCTGTTGATTCCACTCTATGACACAAGTTGACTCCTCCCAGCTAGCGAATTCACCGCCGTGCATCCAACCAGACCGGTGTCATCTATAAGCTTAACATGTTTCACAAATTCACTTTATGAAGTACCATCATTGGTGTAAAAAGAGTAGAGTGAGGGAAGAACACACAGCTTTGTGGAGCACTAGTGCTGAGGAAGAGGGGTTCTGAAATGTGGGGACCTGTCTTAACAAAAAGTTTCCTGTCAGTCAGAAAGTCGTGGAGTAGCAGACAGAGAGCGGGATATTGTGTGTCTCCAACAGTTCTTCAGTGTTTATGGTATTGAAGGCAGAGCTGAAATCTACAAACAGGATATTGGCATAAGTCTAAGAGGTTTCCGGATGTTATAAAATGTGGTACAGGGTCATGTGGATGGTGTTGTCTGTTAACTGAGAGGATACGGAGCATTTCAGTCGTAATTTTGAGGAATTGTTTGATGATTTTCTCAAATCATTTGGGTAAGGCCACCAGTCAATAGTCATTCAATCAGGAGATCTGGTTTTTAGGGACTGGAATTTTATGCTAATGAAATAAATGAGTGCTTGTTGAATTTAAAGAAGGGTCCACCATCCTGCACATTAGGGACACTCAGATATCAGTGGTTTTGGGTGGATATTTCGCTTTAGGGATGTTGTACAGAATTTATAAATCCATTTTATTACTTTTGTCTGTGTATTATATTGGGTGTATTTAACTTTTGAATTGATTGTTTGAAGATATAATAAATAGCATATTAAACCAGATTTACAGCATTGTTACTAAACTGTTCTGTGGTTTCCAGGAATACGTCAGTACCTGAATGTCTAAACCAACATCGGGATGTTTCCATTTGAGATGGGGTCTGATTGCAGAAATGACAGACTACGAGGATGGGTTCTGGCCGATTATTGTGGCGTGCTGTGGAGGAAGAGCAGGGATAAAGCAACCTGGGAGCAGGGGGAGCAAGGGCAGCCAGGACCACAGAGCGATGGACCGAGCCGTGGACACAATCTGGGAGACAAGAAAACATACTGCAAAAAAACATGGAATGGCTCCATGACAGAGCAATGCTTAGGAGTAACTGAAGGGTATAAATACTGTGGACGAAGGTTGTAGTAATTTCGCACAGGTGATGACAGGAGTCCTGGGGAGGTGCCAGAGTGCCCTCTGGTGGCAATGAACCTGGCAGTGCAACAGATCTGAATTATTCCTATCCTGTTTTGGGTAGATATGGATGATAATTTTAGATGATATATTCTAGCAGTGTGGTTGTTTTAGTTTTTTTCTTTTTTTGGACATTTCAGTTTGACAGGGTACTGGGGTTTATACTTTGATACTCTGAAAGATTTATTAAGGTCAGTGCAAAGGAGCATGTGTTAAATTTTGCAGAAATGTTCTATAAGGGCCAATCACGAGCATGAACAATTTTCATGGTTTTAAAGACAGTTCTCTTAAAACAATCGTGCAGCACATCACAAACTTAGCAGAACACAAGTACCGACATTTTTTGTTATTTTACAGCATTCAGGCTGGCCAAGACGAGATGCCTGTGGGTTAGTCTGGACTGATAACCTGCTATTTAAGGACCATGACTTTAGTTATTTTGAGTAGAGATGGAAAACATGATTCTTTTCAGCAAATCAATTCTTTGAGTTTTTTCAACCAAGGGATTATTTTTATACTCTTTAATTATATATTTAAACGTAATTATGAATATTAGACAGTTGCAGATAAATCATTGAATGATGACTCATTGAATGAAATTAACTAAATTAAAAGATTATGGCAGATGCATATTTCACTTATTTACGCACTGGGGTCTGATTTGTGACATTTTCCTAGTCTAACACTAAAAATGGCTTCCATTATTGACACCTACTGTATATTCAAATTGTAGCTGCTGATGTTGCAGTTTTTAAAATGTACATTTACGGGACCATTAGATATTTACATACGGTTACATTTTCTTCTGAGTTTAAATAGAATTCAGAGATTCCTACTTCTGGTGCACGGCAATAAAAACAGAAATCGAGGCGTAAAGTCCAAAGGATTTCCCCCAAATGAGAACGAGTGTCAACATTACATGTGGATCTGGTTCTAAAGCATTAATAACTAATTCATCACTGATGACAGCACAATAGGAAGACATAATAACAGTATCGTACAATTTCAAAAGGAAATTAAAGGCAGAAATCAATGGTAGAGAACAATTTAATTTTCCTGTGGAACAATGTGAGGGAAATGTCTCTTTGTCCAAAGCCGAACTGTTACCTAACCCTCTGGCCATTATAATTTTAAATAAGATTTAAAGCATGCAAAAAGCTTATGTGTACATGTGCACAAATGAACTGGGTTAATTAAAATCATAGCCTTGCAAATAACTCAGACAAGCTCATTACATTGAGAGCTCTTAATGGCAGTAAATCAAACAACATGGACACTGAGTTCATTTAATTTCACTTCGTTTCTGAGCACAGAAAGATGAATTATGTGATAAATTGATCAGCCACCAATAAAAAAAAAAGAAGTTCTGAGGCTCATTTTAATGGTTCTCAACATAAGAACACTTTAAAAGTGGATATCAGTGCAAGTCTGATTTGCAGTATCTTTTGTGGATTTTAAGAGCTGCATTGATTGGTAGTTCATGATAGTCCCACCCCCCAGGGGTTTTGAGACCTCATTTGTCTCATCACTAATTTATATGCATTTATTTTTCACTTTATTAGGTATAGCTGGCTTAGCAGCAGGTGAGACTCACGACTCCCTTCAGAGACACCAAGCGTTAAGGAGTCAGACAGCAGAATGTGTGAAAATCCTAGAAAGGTGACTGTTTCGGAGATGCTGGAAGGACCACGTATGACACGTAAAGCTCACCATATCACGCAAAACGCTTACGTCACTCAGCTGGTGCACCTGATGACCTGACTCCTGAATACAAGTTCTCGTTTTGCTCTTAAGTTTTAACTTACAGTGAAGCGTATTTAACAGAGCAAACAAATTTAAATATGAACTCTAACGGCCTGTTTCGGGCGCACAGGATTCGTTTGCTGTTTTGACAAGAAGTGCATTAAGATGCAGTTCAGGAAAGAGAAATTTGTTTCACTCCTGTAGTGGAATCCAGAATTATAGTAAATGCACACAAAAGTAAACTTTCCATGTAATTATATGAACGATGGGCCACTGTCGCTCGGTGGGTATGGCTGTTGGATGGATGCATGCTTACAGGGCCTGTCCGTTATTTGTCATGCTTTTTCACCGGTGAGAAAGTTATGTTGTATGAGTACAGCTCAAAAACGTCCTCGCCTTGCCTTATTCATTATGCAAGCTACTCCCGACTTACCCTCGTTTCTATTACCTGAATACGTAACCTAGCTGTGTGGAATTAAGCTAACTTTTTAAATCGCCTCAAGTTCTCCTGCCTCGCTGTGAGGTGTTGAGTGTTTCCTTCTTGTATTGCTGTGTTTGGTTCCTGATTCTGCTTTAGTTTTCTACCTTTTAGCCTCTGGGTTTGATCTGTTGTTCAGTAAGTTGGTTGATAGTCTAGAATTTCTCCATTAAATCTAAAATCACAACCCCTCTCAAAATCTGCTGCTGAGGTTTTCTGAAATTTACATACGTTCTGTCTTGTTCAAAAAAGCATGCTGAAAGATTAGGTTAATATGCAGTATGGTCGAATTTTGTCTTCTACATTTCACAGCATCCACTGGGTTGTAAACATCCAGCCTTCTCTAGGCAATTTCTGCTTGAATTGGGGATGATTTAGTTGGATAATATCTTCCCAAAAGGTGCACACAATAGAGTTTTAAGTGGGATGTTTTCAAACCACAAGTAATGCCATACCCACTACACCATAGCTGACTACAGAATTCACGTTCGTAGCTAATGCTGGGCGTCTTGATCTGCTTTCTGAAGACCTTTATGGCTATGCTTTTAATGACGCCATCAGTTCACGCCCATCTGTAGTGTCTTTCACATCCCCTGTGTCTCTCCCAGGAGTCTGCCTGATCAGATAGATAGATAGATAGATAGATGTGGTACTCCAGAAGGACCTCGCTGTCATTCTTTTCTTTCTTTGTTTTGTTTTTTGTTTTTTCTACAGTCATATGAGCACATCCCTGTCATCTCTGCCGCTTCAGCAGATACTCACTGTATATTTTTAGTTTTGGGTTTTACACTAGACGGCAGAGCCCCGAGGAAACATCTCTGCATCCACACGCCGCTCGTTAAAAGGAGTCTTGACATTTTATACACATTAGCATGCAGTTTCCTCTGCTGGCAGGTAACACCACGGTTAACCTGTTCGAGCCCTCAAGTCAGTTGGTCTTCACTGTATATTAAAATATTCAGATGTAATGTTATAGGATGGCGTACACACAGCAGTCTGGATGGCGAGTCCTGCTGAAGTTGATATTTCACTCGTTATATGCAGCATTATAAATAAATATCCACGTTGAAACAATCAGCTTTGGAACCGGCCTGTGAGTTTAAAGCCTCAGTTTTCATGAGCCCATTGCTAATCATCCGAACGACCTAGTTGTCTTATGCAGATGAGTTGAGACTTAAACTACAAATGCTTAAGCTAGCTTCACATTAAGGTGAGTCTGATGGAGAATACATGTAGATCTGTTGACACATGATCTGTCATTGAAGACCACCCTCATTTCCAAGCAGTGAGTTCAGCAGAGGTGGTTCTGGCGTTTCATAAGGATGCCACCCGGATGGGTCTCAAGGTAACTGTTCCAGGCATGTTCCACTGGACAGAGGCCCCAGGGCAGACCCAGGACACGCTGGAGGCTGGATTACTTGTGCCAGCTGGCTTGGGAATATCTGGCCTTCACCCGGACTGAGCTGGAGTTTGTGGCCGTAGAAAAAGACATCCGATCTGACATTGTGGGCAAGCTGATACCACAAGCCTCACCAAGAGAAGCAGTGGAAAAATAAATGAGTGGAGAATAACTGTACTTTATTCATTACCATGGGGGAAATGGGACATTTTCACATAGTCATGAGACCCAGGCACACATGAATATGCCAGTGACTGCGTGCTTAGAAAGCAGAGGGTCACCCATCTTGAGCAGGTGGGAACAAGGTGCACTTCTGGACATGAGTACAGATTCCAGACCCTCTGAGCGGCACATAAACATGCAAACATGCAGCAACGTGAGAAATGTGACACTAAACCCCCTTTAATCAGTGCAGCACAGAGGACAATGGCCATGGGTTTTACCGATAATGAAAGCATTATGAACTCTGTTGATAGAGCCCTTTCCGTAATGTGTAAAGGTGATTCTCCAGGTTTGTGTGGGAGTTGTAAAAATCTCTACTTCATTCTTTATAACTCATCAGTACACATATGTAAATGATTACTGATTATCCCCTGTTCAATATGAACATTTTACCTTCAGTACTGACATAGATTCTAAGGAGCTAAATATTTAGGTAACAGAAGACATCAACTATATTTGATATATATATATATATATCAACTATATTGACCATATTTTTTTATGGTCTATATATAATTTTAAAATAAAACAAAATTTTAAATATTATTAATGTATACTGGCAAAAAGGGTCAGAGATCCGAGAGAGATATTGCTGAATTCAAAATCTACAAACCGAGGGAAGCATGAAGTAACTTGGAAACACGACGTCGTACACAAGGAGGAAAATAGACATCAGAAGGAGAACTCGGTAGGGTTTAGACACGCGGTATCGCGTGACAAGGTAAGTAAGCCTCAGAAATTTAAAGTGGAATTACATGTGATCAATCAACTGAGTTAATGTTTAGAGGAGGAGAAGCGTGAGCGGGTGGGCGTGGCTGGCATGGAGAGGGCATGACAAAATCCTGTGAATTAAGGGTTAAGTCAAAGTCATTTAAAAGAACAGTGTTCAGTCTTCATATTGTATGTAAAGCTTACATCAGAAATAAAGCTTCACGTATTCACTGAAACAAATGAACGAAAACATTTTCTCCTCATTTCATTTAAAACAAAGATAGTCAGACATCCATTCCCAGCTTAATGATGAAACAAAAAGAGAACTTGTAGAATCCAAGCCAATTTTTAGCTCTCTGTATCTGTGTCAGGAGGTTTGTGATGAATATTTACAGAGATGCTTATTAATAATCTCTTGTTTGTGGATTAGGCTATTTCAAAGAACGCTTTCCACATATAACATCATTAAATAGCATAATTTTAAAAACAAAAGGCATCCTATTTTTATTCCTATAAAAAGAAATATTTACCTAAATAAATGCATATTTCTAGTGAAAAACATTCACATAAAAAGACAGCAATAGCTATTTTGAAATAATGGTGAGGACGCTAATATTAAAGATTTTAATGTTCGGCTAACACAGCATAAAGGTTATTTAGTTTTAATGCGTGCTGATTTAAAGTGTGTCACAGTAGGACATCCACTCAAGATTATTGCATTAAAAGCATGCTGATTTAAAATGTGTCATAAGAGAACACTCACTTAACAGTACATTAAAGAGATGGGAGCCTGCTGTCTAAATGCATCAATAATTTATCCTGTTTAGTTTGGGAAATTATCCTGTCCACTTTTTTTTCAAGGCAATTAACATAACATACAGTCTTTGAAGGATACACTAATGTTGCTATAATACAGTTTGATTAAAAGCAGGGCCTAGAGTTTCAGAAACTGAAGGAGCAAAATGGATGTGAACCCAAAGCCCTGCACACACGGTGATGTGTATATGTCGCCGTGACTGCACATTTTAGTAGAGTCTGGCATTAGACACTAGGTTTGGGGGTTTGAATCCCTCTTATGGTGGCTCAAGAGGCAAAGAAATATGATGCACTTAATAGTGATCGTGACTCAGAATTTGGACAATTGTGTTGTCAGAATAGTTTTTTCACATTCCTGAAATTGAAGCCAAAACTCTTAACTTTATCAGCGTGCCTCCATTTATGTTCCGGACTAATGCTACACATTAGAAAGGTCATACCGTCAAGATGAACCTAAAATTGACACTTAATAGTTCATTGTTGGCATTTAATCTGTACTCTGTACACTCCCTATGGCGATATATTATATAGTTATATAATGTAGGTCTACTGGCCACTCTCTCCCCTTTCTGAGTCCCGCCCCTCCTATGCTGTATAAGTTGAGGTGTAGACTATAAATAATAGGACAAAATATGATTGCGATTCCTAGTTTTGGAAGCACATGGCTCAGCGCTGAGTGTGTGTTCTGTGTAAGGATTTTATTCGATTCAATTCAATTTATTTTTATAGTGCCTTTCGCAACAGTTACCCCAAGGCACTTAAGAAGAGTTTAAGTATTCATTGATGAAAAAGACCAAGGGAAAGGCCAGGATGCAATGGAGGAGAGGAACTACTAACCCCTCAGTGAGTTTTACTTTCCTTACCCTGTGTTACTTCTTGCTGCTTCAGTTCAAGTTCACCATTTGTTGCTGTTGTCTTGTTGAATGAAGCATTTAAATTGACACATGTGCTCATTATTGTATGCTACAATACACTACTTTTTTATTACAGATGCCGCTATGAGGTGTGCAAGGGCACCTTTCTGGAGAAGGCAGAAGCCTCTTTAAAACGATGGCTCTGATAAGAGGCTCCAATCAATACCATGTAGATGAAGACAACTTAAACACATCGGAATCTGTCATTTGCGTTAGTGTTTTTTACAATAAGTGTTATCTGTTTGCTTTGCTTTAATGTTATAACCTGCTATAATGACTTCCTTGTGTTGTAGACAATCCCCTTTATTTGTTCAGATATGTCAGTGCATGGATATTGACATTTGATGGGACGTAAATTGATATTGTAAGCTTCATTTTGAAGGTCATATTAATATACTGTGATTGTACATAGTATGGTTTTAATGAAAGAACTGTTCTCTCAAGTCAGTTTCAAATTCCTAACATGTATACGTATGCAAAATTTAGGCAATCCAACTGGAACTCTAAAGAAAACTCCAAAATGATGAAATTCTAGCTATTAACACTTAGGGCTTACATATTCCTATCTCTCTCCATATATATCTTTAGACATGTATCTAAATACATCTATATAGACATATAGATGGCTCTGCATTTCCTTTTTCTTCCAGTCTGGTTCTTACGCTGTGTATTTCTTTAGCTGCGTGTGTAGGAGGTTACTTTGACTGAATTCTCCAGTTTCATTTGATATCTGCTGTTTCTTCTCTCCCTTTTCTCCTGGTTCTCCCCAAATCGCTGGTGTCATTCATCCATTATGGATGTCATGATAAAGCCAATGCCTCAATTAATCCAGTAAATATTGATTTAGCCACAGCTAGATGTAAAATGAGCCGGGTGATGTCAGCTGACTCAAACGGTTTTGTGTAGACATTTTGCCGGATTAACCTCGTTGACTGCAGTTACAAACCCCAAAAGAGAACACTAGAGTGCTTCCCGATTGCCTTTTTCAAACATTACTGCCAGCATTACATTATTACTGCATGGGATTTTCACCATCAACCTTTTTTCATTATCCACCCCTTAAGAATCCAAAGTTATCAATGGCAAAGAGCCAAATATTTAGAAGATCCAGCCTCTTGGTAGCATCGATTGGCACCATTTAGAACGCCATGTCAGACATACTTATGCAGTAAGTGAAGGTCTGCCTGCCAGAATAACCATAAAGCCCATAACGAATTGGGTACCAGCAGGTCATGGAACAGTGATAGAAGCGACACAGTGTGTCATGCAGAGAATAACACGCTAAAAGGACGTTGATCTTGAGAAACAACGGGCTGGTCGGCATGCTGGTGCAGTGGGTCAATAGCCACTCAATGCTGCATATCAAGTACATCAACAAAAATAAAATGTGTTACGTCTCTAAAAGGATTATTTGTCTGGCCAAAAAAAACTGTGAGAGATGAAGCCATCTGTATTCACATCACACGTTTTATTCATTTGTGAAATACATTTGGACATACGATGGAGACAGATCTTCATGTGCAATAGTTCTCTTGATCTGTGTATCACTAGTGATTATACTTATTCATCTTACAAAGTAATAGTTATTTTAATTTCTTTATTTTGCTGTGTCTGAGAAGCCTGATATCTGAGAGATGAGGTCCTCAGCTGGTTCATTTTCTGCTTAATTTTTCGGGCCCAAGATTATTTCAGTCCCAGTCACATCTCTTCACAGGTGTGTGGTGGATCAGTGGTTTGCCCTGTTGCCTCGCACCTGCAGGGTGGGAGGCTGAAATCCTGGCTCTGTGTGTGTGGAGTTTGCATTTTCTCCCCGTGCATCGCAGCTTTCCTCCTGAGGTCCAAAGACAGGTGTTGCTGACTGATTGGCATGGCTAAATTGTCCATGGTGACCGTGCCATGAGACCACCTGGGGTGGACTTCAGGCCCTTCTGTGTAGGATTAAGCAGTTATGAAAATAGATGGATAGTCTCTTCTCCAGAAAAACCTCGCCCCTGACAAATGGTCACTGTCCTTCCTGATACAGAGAGAAGGAATAAACAATGTTCATAGCAGCATCACTACAAAAAATTCACTTCTCCAAACAGTAGAGAAATTAAATGATTTAACTTATTATAATGTATATGAGAGATGTCACTTTCATAGAGAGATAGACAGAAGCTTTTATTCTCATTCTGTATTAAATACACAATGAAACTCCTGTACAGTACAATAAAAGAGATAACTAAGAAAAAAAAAAGTCATACAAATAAACAACAGCAGCAGGCATAAAAGGCAAGTAAAAGGATTGATATTTTATCTCTACAGACTAATTTTGCAAACAGATGCATGCAGCCAATCCTCCACTGAATCAAACCCAGCCTGGCTAGGCTCCTCCTGACTTAGTCCACCTGCCTTCTTTACTTCTTTTCTGTACTGAGCCACAGTTTGGAAAAACAACAACTGGATGGATCCTCTCTCATCACTACGTTACAAGAGAAAGGTGGATTTGAATCTCGAACTAAAAGTGGCTCATTAGTAATGGGACTGGCACCCTGTAAGGGTTAAATCTGACGAAATGGTGGCTCTGTGCAGACGGGTGATTATTAACTAATTAATTAAAATTAAATTAATTAATAAAAGCTCCCCATTTTTTGAACTTAATTCAGCTATGGATGGGGAAGTCTCGAGTTCCATTTTATCCTGGGATCTTCAAATGCACTGTCTTTTTTTTTAGCATCAGAGATCCCTTAAAATGGAACCACAGCCCTCAGGGAAATTGAATAAAGAAACAGCGATACGATGGCACAGCACACAGTATATGCATGATGTATATATTTTTTTGGGGGGAGGGGGATTTTTAAGTCCTTTTTAAATGAGACATTTTTCACAGCACAAATCTATTTTGAACAGCACACCAGCTTTAGTCTGTCTTACCTCCTCTCTGATGATCTGTTCTTTTAACATTGATCATTTGTATTCCAAATGTCTATCCTTATCACGGTCATGCTGGGGCCTGGAACTTATCCCAGGCAGCACCAGGCAGGGCTGTCATCCTGGCCAGTCCAGTGCGGGATACGATACGTATAATTAACAAAGGAAGGTCTTTGGGTACTGCAGTTCAGTGGTGATTCTGTTATCCTGATGATGCTCTGCTCGTGCCCTTTTTTGTGTTTTGTGTATGGAGCGAGCTGCTCTCCAGTGGTGCGGAGCCCACAGGGGCACGGACAGCCTAAGGCGGCCAAATTCATTTAGCGGACTAATTTTCCCATGCAATCAGAGCACGTCTTCCTGCACTGTGCTTCTGGATAAAAAATGCTCGTACCACTCCAGGTCCACAATGCAATGTTTGCATTAGGAAAGTGCATGTCATAAATAATGCGAACCGTACCCTGGGAACACATTTTAGGGGGCTGATTAAATTCCACGGAGGGGTCACTCTGAGCAGCTTTCTGAGTGGAGTGATTGTGCATCGTTGTAAAGTGGCCCATTGGTTATGTTTCCTATTTGCTTTAGTAGATAAAAATCACTGGGGCACTCTCAGAGAACCTTCTGTTATTGTCTATCACAGCCAGCAATGAGCAGTGATTTATGCTTTACCTTTTAAGCTGTGACTCCCTTTTCCCAGCAATTTATCAGTAGCTGGTGATGATCCTAGGAGGAGTCCCATAACTTCTTATTCTCTCTGCCTGCCCGACAGACTCCAATACATTACTAAGATCATCTAGGCACACATGCGAGGAATGACCTGTCAAAGCTGGTTGCACAATGTTAAAAGAAGAATTCTGCAGTGGGTGGTGTTTGTTTGTTGCAAACCTTGCAAATCTTAACATCTTTAACTCTGCCACCTCCAGCTCTGCCTCCTGTCTTTTCCTCAGTGCCACCGTCTCCAGCCCATAGAACATAGCTGGCCTCACTACCATCTTGCAGACATTCCCTTTCACTCTTACTGGTACCTGTCTGTCACAAATCACTCCTGACACTCTTCTCCACCCACTCCACCCTGCCTGCGCTCTCTTCTTCACCTCTTTTCTGCACTCCCTCTTACTCTGAACTGTTGACCCCAAGTATTTAAACTCATCCACTCTCCTAACTTTCCTCCTCTCCTCCCGCCTCCACACACGCCTTCCCCCTCTCCTTCGTCTTCGGCCAACAGTAGCCCAATTTCCACCAGCACCCTGTTGGCTGACAACGCTAGTGGAGGTCATTGTTAACCCAGGCCTCGACCGATCTGGTATGGAAATCTGTTTTGTTGTCCGCATATTTGATTTGGCAAAAATTTTAAACCGGATGCCCTTCCTGACGTAACCCTCCCCATTTTAGAACCAGCACCGAGAAACGCACAACGCACAACGCACTCCCCAGTGGCTGGGTTATAATTACACTTTAAGAACATACAAAATAAGTACAGACTGGCAATTATAAAATAAAAAAAAAATCATTTTTCAAATGACAAACATTACATAAGTAATTTAACCTGGTTCTTAGACTCACCAAAAACAGCCAGAGATTAAAGCGGAACAAACTCCATGCATTCTACTAATTTTTTATTGTTTTTCTGAAATTTCACTCCAGCACCGCTGGAGACGTGCCCAGAAATGATCTACACGAGCCGGCTGTGTACCTTCGATCTTTCTATCCATTTTATCACATATATCCACGTTAGGGTTAAAGTCAGGTGACTGTGCAGACCATGTCATCACTTTCAATGCTTCATCATCATCATCATCATCATCGTCTTCTTCTTCAAATAGTTCTGATATGCTACCTCGTAATGAGCACGTTGTTTGACATTTAACCTAAAATGGTCAAATATAGCTTTTCATTGGCGGTTTAACGAGACCACAAACTTTCCTCAGCAAATGTAATCTTCTCTTAGATCCAGGGGGGTCCTTTCAGTATGACATGGGATTAGTTCCCTAGATTATAGTAAATGATCCAAGCATTTTATCCAATCCAGGATGCAGCTCCACAGCTCTAGGGTTGAGGGTTCAAACCCTACCTCTGACTGATCGAGTGTCAGATATGCATGAGCTTATTTTAAGAACAGTGCCTATACTGTACATGGAAATAACAGCAGAATGAAATAAAATAAGCAAATTGCAAAATATAATACACCAGTAGACAACACTGGACATTTACAGGTGAAAAAAACATGGAGAATAGAATCTGGAAATAAAGCATCACATTGTAGGGATATAATGGCTTACAGGGTAAAAACTGCCCATGAATCTGGTGGTCAAAGTGCTTATTCCATTCTCCTGAATGGTGGTGAGGGAATATTAATACATAGTACTGGATGACCAGTGCCTTTCTAGCATGTGTTATATAGTAGATCGCTAACAATCAGTTTTTTTGTAAACATCTAAACCTGACATAGAACTTTAAACCTGACATAGAACTTCACAGCAGCATCCCAGTGATAGCATGTTTGTGTGTAACATCAGTTGTGATGTCATGCTCCATGTACCATGAATATTCCAAAGGTGCTCTACTGTGTTTTCCAACAACTATCATTTGTTGATTGAAGATCACATTATATGGAAGCAATTTCATCTGGATATATTTTTTTATTAAATGTAGAGGCATCTTTCAATAATGCCTTGAACATCTTAGTGCTAACTGTGCACATTGTAAATGGATAACATGACTAACCTCAGACAAGTGCATAAAGGACAATAAAGATTTAATTATACATCCATTTAGAACATCGAGATTTAAAAAGCAAATTGAATCTGAATGTGGTAAGGGCAATCAAGGGCAATTCCAATTAGGCCATCTTATGAGAAGGTTGACAGACATTAAAGCTGAAGGATATGGAATTAAGGAGGGTGTGTGAGGCTTCCATGTAGGAGGTGAGTCCTATTAGCAAAACAGATGGCTTCCCTGTCCTATCAAAAGGATTTAATAGCTCCCAGTTCAGAAGAGAAATTATTATAATCTATGATATGATAGTCAGAGGATCATGAATAAAATAAGAAAAGAAATAAATGAAAAATTTAGCCGTGCTCAGATAGCATCTGAGAAGTTAAAAAGACTCATTTGAGAACAGATGAATTCGCTGATTACTCTTATGTTGAATGTTTTATTTTTCTTTTTTGTATAAAAGTAGGGACATATAACCTTGCATTAAGCAGTCATGATGTCCATCCTCTAATAACCTCCTGATCGACGATGCAGTTTTCCCTACAAAATGTTAACCACAATACAAATAATATGTTCCTTTGCTTCAGATCGGTCATGTGTTAATTATTAGAGGAATCAATCATTTGTATTACATGAGAAAACTATTGTCACGCTACTGGGGGACACGAGACACACAGCCACACCCGGCAAGGAAAGGAACTGGTTCTTTGAGCAGCTCAACCCTTTTAAGACCCAAAGGGCGGGGAGGCTCAATAAGTACACTAAAAAGACCGGAGGACAGAGGGCAGGGCACCAGGAGAAGGCAAGGCGAGGCATGGCATGGCATGGCAAAACATGAACAGGGAACAACAGAACAGACACACATGACAAGCTTGGAACTCAGAGCAGCTCAACCCTTTTAAGACCCGAAGGGTAGGGAGGCTCAAAGAGTAAAGCAGACAGGCTGGAGGACAGAGGGCAGGGCCCCAGGAGAAGGCAAGGTGAGGCAAGGCATGGCATGGAGGATGCAGGCACACAGGAACAAGGAAACCTGGAACAGGGGAAGGCTTGGCAAGGCATGAACAGGCAAAGGCTTGGCAAGGCAAGGCCTGGCTTTGGCATGAACAAGGAAAGGCTTGTCCATTCATAGACATCGAGTATCCATAGATTGGACTATCTCTTGGCTACCCACTGGCATACAGCAATACCAGCCACTCAAACAGGCAGGCATACCATGGCAGGGCTTAGGCGTCTGAGGGAGGAAAGAGCTGGCTCAGAACACAACATGAGGCAGTATGATCATGCAGGTCCCACCAGGCACCCTCCAGAGCAAGACCACCTAAACCAACCGAGGTGGCACTGGGACACCAGGCAACCACATGCTTAAGGACCAGGTGTGTAACGAGGCAATTATCATCACCACAGCAACCAGGTGCAGCACGAGAAAACCAAGCAGCAGGGGGAGGAGCCAGGAAACGAGGGAAAGAGGGTAGGATGACTATCACTATATAAGCAATTAATGAAGCAGGCCTTAATCTCAATGCTGTGCATAAATGTATCTGCACAATTACACAACAAATTCTCCTTGTGTGATGTTGATTTTGCTAGAGTATTTCAATGTCAGTACTCAATATATGAGGACATTAGAATCTTTAGAACAGCAATAAATGCTAGAAATAGACTCTAGGCACTTCAATAGGCTAGAGACAGACCGTAAGTCTTAAATGTCATCTTAAAGTAATAATTTCCATTAACAAAATATGAACCTTCCTCAGATTCTCCACTACATCTGACCTAAGCTCTTGGCCCGTTTCTGAATAGTTTCCAAAATAACATTTAGCCAATTTCCCCCATGTCCTTGCATTTTCTAAATGTTGCCAGTTTATTATATGGATTAACAAATGAATTAAACAGTTAAGCAGTTGATTTATGTGTACCGACAGGCCTAGATGCATTATGTTACTCAAGATTCTCTGTCTTTGCAGTGTTTTCATAAGAGATGAGTCTGTGCTGAAGTTCAGATGTGAGATGGCACCTTAAGAGTAAAGTCCTAAACCCCCCCACCCCTAGTTTATTTCCACACATTAGTTACAAAAAGGAGGATGATTTTGTTGTTTTGTGTGTTCAAAACATCCACACATTACAGGTGTATGCATCGAACATACCAGACTCGACTCGAGAGAAGACGTTGTCAGTATATTTTTTAAAAAAGTCTGTCTTATTTAGCCTTGACAGTCCTTGACAATTTCATTTCTCTAAGGTTCGAACCAAAATACAAAACTCTGCAAGTCAAAGAAGCTTTTATCACCTTTTGACACTCTCTTTAATATTTCTAACCCAACTGTAATCATACAGGCTGAATGTATTATTTCAATCATTTTCACATTTAGTTCAGGTTTGCTGAAGGCCACCTGAAAGTAATCATTCCTCTTGTGTATAAGCAGAATCATCTAAAAAAAATTCCTCCATTCACAAATTCTTTCCTGTGCTTCCCCAATCTTTTGGTTTTATTGAACTTCACAGAGAGCTATTTATCACATAATTTAACACTCATACATTCATTTCTTTAGAGACTGAAGACTATTAATTAACTATTAATTAATCTGTCCTGCCCAGTGCTGGCCTGAGGAGGACAGGCTTCCCCTTTGAGTCTGGCTCCTCCCAAGGTTTCTTCCTCTTGAGGGAGTTTTTTCCTTGCCCCTGTCGCCTTTGGCTTGCTCTCTGGGGACTGTGGGCCCGGGACTATGTAAAGCGCTTTGTGACTGTGCTTCGTGTTAAAAGCGCTATATAAATAGAATTGAATTGAATTGAATATTATCTGTGGGGAAAGGCTGATTTGGGCTGTGTGTTCCTTCTGAGTTTCCACAGAACCTGTGTTCAACACTCACATTGTAGCCTGATGATTTCATCCTGTTCATGGTATTCCTTGACTTACAGCTAATCAGGTTAGCCCCCATTCATTAAACCTTAGTTGAAATGCCTTCATATTAAAGCTACTCGTATGCAGATGGTGTGTATTTCTGTCAAGGCTGTAGCTGTATCTGGTTGGGTGGCAGCGACCTTTTTTCAGAAGGTTATTAAGTCACACAGAAATTCATTCCAGTCTTTCTCTCAAATATATAAAATCATTATACTCAGGCTAACGGCTAATGTAGTTAGAGCCCGTTTCAAACTAATTGTTACCACAAAGATGTTGGTTCAAGCTGTTAACTTGCTGGTTGTGATTTTGGGTTAGTCAGTTCTTATCATTCACTGTGGTATTATCTTTTACAACAGCAGGTAACACCTTTCGAATTCAGTGGTCTGGAGTTCTGAGTTTGCCCCTTTATCATAAATGGCTTACCTGGGGGTGGCATATGGTCTTACGTTTACCATAAATGGGCAAGATGTGTCTGGAAGACTGGTCTTGTTAATCTGCAATTGTATAACTCGTCACTTTTTGCATTCATATGAAAAAGAAAAGAAATTATATGGGTAAATGCATTTAGAATAAAAATGATATACTGAAGAATCTGCCTGACAAAACAATATCACAGTATGTGTCTGACTGACCATTTACTACGGTGACTTACATACATGACTAACAGTAAAAGGTGGAGGGAAGCCTACCATGGTAAACCCTGGGGATGCCTTGTGTGTCATGTATAAGATCAATGTAGAGGCAATTAGCCTAACCATGGTTTTTGGACTGTGGGAGGAAACCAGAGTATCTGGGGACATTAAACAGAAACACAACATGGAAACTCTACACATATAGAGCCAGGGGCAGCAATGAAACCCATAGCTCTGGAGCTATGAAGGTAAGGCGTTACTCAGTGAGCCACCCTAAATTTACTTCAGAGATGCATATTACTTTCAGAATGCTGGCTGATTACACGCCCTCTGCAAAGCCATGGTTGTGTTCTCTCGTTCTTTATGCAGTGTACGTGCCAGTGAAGTGGCCGTGGGCACATTCCAGGAAGCCACTGGGGCTCAAATTAAAATGGCAGCATTTCAGCTGATTCAAAAAAAGACTCAAGATAGAATTTGGCAGAGTGAGTGCACTGGGAATTCAGCCGTGACTCACGCAGAAAGTGAAAGCAAAACAGGTGAGGGGAGAAAAGAAAGACGTGCGGCTGCAGGGTTGGCTCTGTGGCAGGCTCTTCATGGAGGTGGAGTCAGGAAGAAGCTGCTGTACTTGGTGATGTGGGTGCCAGGGAAACGGGAAGAGAAAAAATAAGACAAGAATGCAGCTTAGTCAAGCTGCAAATTCGGAGTGAGCAGTCGCAAGAGAGGTTTTTAGCTTGATGTTTATCATACATTTGAGGCAGCCAGAATGAGGGAGTTAAAAGTGATGGGGATTGTGGCAACTGAGGAGATGATCCGACCCAGCCACGTATGGGTCCCTGTGGCCATGTACTCACCGACTATCCAAAACGGGGATTATGAACCCTGACAAGTGGACACTGCCCATCATGCTGCACAGTGCACACAGCTACCTGTCTGCGGGTCAGAAAGGCAAAAGTAAGCGGCTCTTGCAGGTGCTTCTGTGGCCTAGCAAAGTGGAGAATTCAACAACTAGCTGAGTCGTATATCACAGGATGTGGCAAGACTAGGACAAAAACATGAATTAAAATGTAAAAGGAGTCTTTTGTTACACACTCCGTTTAACACACTTTATTAGATAAACCTAGTCTGGACTGGATATGACCCATTTTTATTCCAAAAGCACTTCATAGGTTGATGAGTTATCCATTCTGAGAAGCCTTTCTACAGATCACTGTTCTAATGAGGGGTAATATTTGCCCTCTTGTCCTTCCTGTTACCATTTAAAGTCTGGCCATTCTCATCTAACCTCTTTCATTAAGAAGGTGCTGGCAACAGAACGAGTCCAGCTGGATGTTTCTTTTTCAGGAGACTCTGTAACTCCTGTAGTACCTAGAAAACCCAGGAGGGTGGCTGTTTCTGTGATACGAGCCCAGTCTGGGGCTGAGGCTGGACAGAATGGTGTGAGTGTGATGGAAAGAGAAAACCAGGACGACGGGACTGTACATATGAAAATTATAGTGTGTTTAAAGATAGTAATGGAATAAAACACAGTATGACACAGGTGATCAAGTTTAGCACCGTGTGGGCTACTAAGAATCACAGCGCATTAAAAATCACTCAGATCACGTGTCATAGACTTTATGATGCTTAGCCACACAGACGGGTTAACCTCGTAACCCCGTCTGTCAGTCGTAGGTATTCAGTTTCAGCTGTCTGCATCACCAAATCACCTTATAAACTGGCCTAATGGCCACCATAAAATGGTATCAGAAGGTGACCTCTGGCATTTGTTTGGAGCTGACTAATTCAGTACCATTTTTAACAATCTGTCAGGGCACTGCACGCTCTCCTGGGTAGTACAGGGTGCAAGTTTCTCAAATCAATAATGAAGCTTTTTCATATATTTTAATGTGCTTTGGAAATAAGATGCTACAGCCTGCTTCACAACATAATACGAAAGAAATAAAATTAAAATGAAATTGAATCAGGTTTTCCAAGGGGTTCCAGAACAAATGCAGAAGGCATTCATTCTTTCATCCATGCATGTTTTCCCCTGTCTTGTGCCCAGTAATTCCTGGGATATGAATCAGACTGGACTGGTTATGTAGTTATGGATGGATAGATGGATGGATGGACCGGGACATTGGCAAGTCAGGGAAGATTGTTGAACGTATACTTCCCATGTTTTTCCAGCACCTGCCTGAGAACAGATGAATAGAATAGAATAGAATAGAATAGAATAATGGACAGTGTTTTATAAAGGTCCCACATGAGGTGCAGTGATGTAGTTGAGCAAAAGGCTGAGTTGCGGTAAATTTTCTGTAGGTGTGAAGTCACAGTGCTGAACCTGAGTCGCTGTGTCCTCTTGAATGAATTTATAATGGCTGTCTGATGCACACTGATGTACATGGGAATGTCTAAAGGTGGGGGATTACACCTGTTTGGCCTGTTAATTTTTCAGCATTTCCTTATGTTTTCATGATTTAACTTCTTGAACCCCCAGGGAGGACATTTATGTTGTAGAGCGCATCTCAAAATAAATACATTAAAAAATGTATAAATATTAACAAGAATGTATATCAGACAGATGAGGCAGAAATTTGGAAGCTTAGTTTAGTGCAGGTTGCACCATCCTCAGGATCAACAAATTCAGAAGCCACACAAATCTGTGATGGGAAAAGGAGTTCATCTGCCTCTGGAATCGATACAACATCTGCTGACCTAGAGAAGCCATTTCGTTTTTCTTGGGCTCATTTCTACTCCTATCATTTATGAAATGCCAACTTGCCACACAGCGTAACTGCAACAATGACACAAACAAATGATTTCTTATACAATGAACACGCTATAGTGTTACAGAAATGGATAATTGACACAACAATTAAGAACAAAATAATAAAAACTGGTGGAAACAAACCTCTGTCAATGTCCTGAATATGAAATCATTCAGAATCCATTCCTGCAGGCTGCACTAAACCACTGTGGGCTTCCATTCTCTGGCAGACGCTCGCTCCTCTAAACGGCTTTTGCATGATACAGTCACCCACCATCTGGACAGTCCCTGTTTGCTGAATAACAAACACACGTCCACAAAACATTTGGCAATCTGTGCTTTCCCTGGACGAGGAACCTTTTTTTTCATCTGCCTCCCTTATTTTGGAACCCAGTGTGCTCTTATCGGATTGCTGTGCATCAATGGGGTCATTTCTAGTGCTTAATCCCCACTCTGCCTGTGCTGGTTAACAATACCATGATAATTAACCAGCAGCCTGCTTTTAATGCTGGTCCATCACAGAAAAATGTGAGTCCATAAATGATGATGAGGCGATTGGCACAAATAAAGAGTAATGAAAAAAAAATAAAAAATGATCATTTGGGGCCTGGTAATTCACTTGACTTCATAAGCATAATTTATGCGAGGTATTCTTTTCCAAAACAATAGAAAAGGTTTTTATTGTTCTTTAACGTGATCATGTAAACGTCTTCTACCACTGTGATCTCAGGAAGAGAACAACATTCAGTCATTATTCTGAATCCCAATGCAACGAATCTGCATCAGGCCACCGCAGGGGTGTTTCTGTGTTTATTCAAGCTTTGGTGTGGCCATAGGTCGGCTCCTCCTGTTTTATCGATCTGTTTTAGCCACTCCCACCCACCAGATGTGCCACCAGGGGGATGTTCACTGGCTGCCGAAGAGAACGTTTGCAGAGCAATAATTATACTCCCCATCAGCTTGCGAGTGAAACAGAGTGTCATTAGGATCACGTAATCAGAAATTTACAGTGCTGCTATACCAGTGTGAAGAGGGTTCTCCAAAATCACAACATGATTTAGACAAGGCTGTGGGACACAGGAAAAGTGAGTTACATAAAATAATTATGCTTGTTAAAAAATGAATGATCCCGTATGATCCATTAATGAGGCTAAAAAACAAACAAATCATTAAACGAATAAAATCCATCCATTGGCTTCCTGCCATTTATCCTGATCTGGGTCATGGAAGGTTCTGGAGCCTATTGCAGGCAGGACAGAGCACAAGGCTGGGGTACACCCTGAATGGGACACTCAAATTAAATAAAAACATTTATAAATAACCAGTTTCTCTCAGATGTTAATATATACCTGAATGCATTTTTATAGTATACTGGAGTCATATTGGATATCTGTATTGTAACCCAATTAAAATAAACACTGGGTAACAAACCCAAGCAAGTTCGCTAATTAAGCTCAATTTGAATTTCACCTTTATTATTCATGCTTTTATTTGTAAATTTGCGGTTTGCGGTGTCGCATTTGTGACGGAAAAAAATGTGCGTAAGGGAGAGTTCAGTTGGAATCGGGAAGGATAGTTGCTTTGTGAATGTTACGGGAAGAAATACTTTAATACAGCAGATTAATGTAGGTTTTTTTTTTAAATAAAATTTAGTTTGACATTGATTCATGTGGTTTTCTTTAATTTACTTTGCTGCAATAAGCCACTCTGCACAGCAGATGGTTTATGATTGTGAGAGAATTGCCTGAACTCCAATCGTCTTTTTTTTTGGGATATTGAAAATTGATGGTGAGCCGGTCCTGAGAACTCAACCTCTGTTTTGCCTTGGCACTGGGGCCCGGGTACATCATCTCAACCTTGGATTGGAGCAGCAAATCAGCCCACCTGCTCTTCCACACAGGATTCAGATAAGCTGGAACTGCTGATTATTGGTTATACCTATGAAATCTACCCGGGTACAGAACAATTTACACCAGACACACTTTCTTTTCTTTTGGGATAAGATTTTCTTACTGTATTGTACCGGTCATTTCAGTTTTCACTGAAGGTAGTAGTTCTACGATTTATGTTCTTTCTATAATAAACTCATTTAACTTCATCTACCTTTGTTCTTGCCCCCTTCATCCGGATCTAGAGTAGTGTCTTAGAGTCATATGATTATTTCTGTTTCTTTACCTTCAATTCTGGCCCACTTATGTTGCTAACACCACCTAACCTGACCCCTACTCTTCAAGTGGGGTTACAGTATTATGAAATTATATATTCAAAAACGCTATTAAAGAAATAGAGTATTTAAAAAAAGATTTAAATGATATATCAGTGAGTCCCTTGAGAAGTAACTGAAATTCAGTTTTTCAAGTTTTACCTTTTTCCTCAGTGTAGATCATGTGAAAAACAGCTGAGGCGGAGTAAAGCTTCTCTAAGTCTTCACAGAGATCCATTTTTGAAATTACTTTTGGTTATACTAATGCTAATAATTCTGTGGAACAGAAAATCCAGTTGCTAGAGCAGATTAGTCTTTTTAATGATTTGCCTCAGCAGTGTCTGTGCTCTCAAAATGAGTCCAATACTGTGTATTACAAGGTGTCCTCTCAGGCTTGTGAAGCTGCCTTATTACAAGACAGTAACACAGCATGTTCCCCAGTACATTTAGGGAACATTAGGCTAACGTATCTCAGGGAGTCTCACTTGCCCACTCAGACCAGCTACAGAGCACTTGGTGCCTGGGCCACCCAGAGAATTTCAGCTGGGCTCAATTCAAAATGGCTACTTGGGGCCATCTTGTGGGGTCACTGCCCATGAGATAAGAGTTGGGGGACAGGCGCAGCATCATTTAGATTTGTGACAAGCAGCGGGACTCAGGACCTGGGAACTGTCAGTAGGCGCAAAGGGTGAAGAAAAAAGAGGAAAAGAGGTCTAGGATGGAGTGGAAGGAGAAAACCAGAATAATTCACCTAAAAACTGATGGACTAAGAAGTCTAATTAGCAAGAGTCAGATCTGACACAGGAGAGCAGTGACTGAACCCCTGACCTACGTAACGGCTGTGTGCTCATCTGAAATGATCACAAACTTCCCCCAAAACTGGAGCGGATGTAACATAGCGGCCCTTAATGGCATCTTTAATGTAAAACCAGTAAAAGGAGCTTGTAAAAGTTTCTGTTTGTTTTCATGTGCATTTTATTTACTCGTAATTTCTACTTTAGTGGAATGCACCAGAGGCTGTCAACAGTGCACATGAGATCGACACACTGCGGTCTATAGAAATGTGCAATGAGCCCAAGCGTATTGGGTTTTACTAAACCCTGTATTCCACAAGGGAGTCCAGTGCTCCGTGTGAGAGCTTCCCTGCTAATGGTGTAGTGTAGAACACGTATCACACCTAGCATCTCCGACTCATCTGAGCGCTGAAAACGACCAGACGTATGACCCCTCGAGAGTTTCGCTAATGCATACAGAGTAACTGAGGAAAGAAAACTGCTGATCTCAGTTTGGTAGACTGAAAGAATCGTCAGTTAGTGTGCCTGTTGGAGCATGACACATCCACTGCTGGGGAAGAGTTCCTTAGGAAACTGCAGAGAGGAGGGTTTGTGCCAGACACAGTCGCAGGGTGCGTTCAAGGTCAGAAGGAGGACAGGGTGGTAGAATGGTGAAATACTACCTGAGGAGTAAAGAGATGGTCTCCAGTCTGTGTGAAATTAAAGTTCACACCGACAAAGATCACCTTGTGGTGTGAAAGAAAACAGCTCAGCTAAGCAAAAAGGGTTTAACTAAACCTTATAATCTAAGGTGTTAAAGTTATATTAGATGAAAGTTTGTTTCATCCATATAACCTATGAATTCCTATGAGAAATATATATGCAAAAAGCTAGCAAGATAGAAGACAACTCTTTGGTGGATGTGATGAATGAGAGATGAAAAGAAAGTCTGAAGAGAAAAACAACTCGGGTATAAAATGAAGAATCCGCCAAGCAGTAAATGAGTCAGGCTGGTGAAACATCACTGTCTGTCCGTCCGTCCGTCCGTCCGTCCGTCCGTCCGTCCGTCCGTCTGTCCGTCCGTCCACCTTGCCCGCACAATAATAAAGATACAAAGAGGCCTCCTCCTGTCTCTCGAAACATTGTTTTATTACCAAAAGAAGCTTACGTTACTTTGATTGTGTCCCAGTACTGTGTGTTGCCTTTCATTTAACTCCTCAGCTAAGATTCCTTCTACTCAGGTGGTGGACTGGAATCCAGATCTTCACAGCAGTTCAGTTTAGCAAGTGGTGAACATGGGCTCATTAGCTGAAGGTTACCAGCCCTGCTATCATACCCCAGTAACATATCCAGCTATAGACACTGATTCAAAGAACAAAGGCCCTTAACCATGACTGCTCCATGAGATGTTTGCTGACCTTGCTATCTGAACGCAAACTTTCCTCAGATGTACGTCACCTTGGAGAAAAACATCTGATAAATAAATCAATGCAAAACAACAGTGCTTGATGGAAGGGCTTTTTTTCTGTGGAGATTGCAGCCTCTGAAGTTCCAGTTGTCTGGCTTTGCAAACCAGCAATTCTAGGATTTCCCCGGCTCCAGTTACATAACCCTCAAATCAGGTTGACTACCGGGGAATTGTCTAAGTGGTTCAGTGAGTAGAAGAAGAGGTGATTTCCTTTTCCATTTATGCTACCAGTGTAGATATGGCAAAGGTCACCAGCGACGTACAGATTTCAGCCCCTTATGCTGAAAGAGGTGTTTACTAAGAAGGAAGCCTTGTTGTTTCCCCCCACTGACTGAGCTATTGATCTTTTGCCAGGAAAAAATGCCTCATAGGGCCTGAGTCTTCTATCCATTCCAAGAACACAAGCAATTGATGTGTCCATTAACTAGAAGTTGGAGGCCAGATTCATCTGCCCATCCATTTCACAGCTGCCAGCAGACACAAAGGGCGTGGAGGGCTTGTCCATTCCCCCTGGAGCCGCCCATTCTGTCAGCTGCCTGTAATGCTCTATCCACTGGTCCTGGGCACCATGGGGCAGAAAACCTGCCATTCTGAATGAACAGTCTGACTTGGGGGGGCTATTTTGGACTATTTTTTTGTAGACGCTAATTAATCTGTTTTAACCAAGTGCTGGTCATGACATCATCACAATTCTTCACACAACAAAACTCTACTTTTGGAACTGTGCACCACTCTTTCATAATAAAGAACATGACATCCAGAAGAGAGCACCCCCTGGTGTTACGTCCCGCCTCCATGACCCTCTGTTTCCTCGGTGTGTCCTAAACGGGACACACCTGTTTTACGTTTTCCCCTTCGTTAGCTCGCTAAGAGAGCTTCCCTGTCCTGTTGGTTTGGCTGGTTGTTCTGTTATGAAGTGGACCAGACTCCAATGCAGGACAGGGAAGATCTCTTAAAGAGAGCTAACGAAGGGGAAAACACAAAACAGGTGTGTCTCATTTAGGACACACCGAGGACACAGAGGGTTAGGGAGGCGGGACGTAACACCTGGCTTGCGTGCTACACTTCCTGAGAGAGACCCAACCTTGTTAACGTGGTTTAGGGCTAATTAGATGCATTCAGTTGGAAGGCTGTGGAAAATGTAGACATATGTCTAAATATTTTCTGTCAAGTTAGCATTGAAATTAATAAAGATTTTTGCTTTACTTGGTTTTCACAGTATCAACAAATTAAGCAAACTCAATAAGAATAGTTTGATTGTAATAGTACAATAATCAGAAAAATATGGGACCTTTAATGCAGGTTTATTCTCATGTCGTAGTGAATTATACGTAAAGGGCTGTTAAATATATAAACGCATAATGGAAATTAAGAAGGTGAGCATTCAATTTGAACAGTGCTGGTGTTTAGTGCTTACCTACCTACCCTAACAGCTTGTGTTTCCTGGCAAAAGTTCTAGATCCTTCATCTCGTGTAGGCATTCGGCAGTTTAAGGTTAGTCTGAGGCGTGTGTTCATTGTGTGTAGCCTGATAGAAAAACACCCTGGAGCCACACAATATGCTGTTTTAATGAAGAAAACAGCAGTAAGGATAGATTCTGGATTTCTCAGGATTTTAGAACATCACAGCACAAGTAACAGCAGTACACTGTAGTGATGCAACCATAATAAAGATCTGAGTTATGCAGACAGCCAGCTTCCATAGCCACGTATGCAGTACAAGGGTCACTGTGTAAATAATCCGAATTCTGACTGTTACTCTGTCTCAGATCAGTTGGTGTTTCCTCAGCTTCCTGTGAGTGTACTGGCAGCGGTGAGTCAGCGATGGCAACATCTGCTGCAAAAGATGGGAAGTCATCTTCTGATCACGTTCCCTATGTCCTACTGATAATTTGGTGCAGAAAGTGTTTTTCCATTTTCATGTGAAAGGAAATTTTTCAGATTTTGACTAATTCCTGTGGGGGACACTCTGAGGAAGGCAAGAGCTCTGTGAAGAAATTTCCTGCCGATGGGCGCCGTGGCATTCTGTCAGAGCCATTCTAGTGCCTTATGTAAGAGCTGTTATAGTAGCAGGCACCCTGTTAGGGCGAAAGGGTAATTCTCTTAGTGGATCCTGTAAATAAGCTTCAAATAAATGATTACATACTAAGTTTGGCAGATTTGTTCATTCATATCACCATTTAGCCAGAGGTAAAATTATCAAGGTATTTCTAGCCCGTTTGCTACTTTAATGGTGTGGTATCAATACCTGGCCCTTCACTTTTGATTGATGGCCCGGTTGCATGGTCTAATTTGTTCATGTTGAACTCGCATATGTTTCCTGACCATGGGCAGGAAAGTATGGCTGCTTTGATTTGGTGGAGAGCAGAAATTAGCCATAGAGGCAGGTTCTTCCCAGCTTTGGTTTTTCTCAGCTGTTTATTCACTTGTGTGAACTGTGGCCACTTTTGAAAGTCCATCTCCTTCCTTAAAGGAATCAGTGGAATGTTCAAGCCGGAGTGCGTTTGCATCAAGCCCTTATACGCGAGCTGGACCCTCACCGGCATCACCTTTCCCTGCCCATGTTTGTCAACACATCTGTAATATTCACCTCGGTCTCAGCAATTTATGTGCCTTCACATGGTCAGCTGATTACGTCTCCAGCTGTTGCTTGTTCTTCACACATCTGTTCGGTCTGCCCAGGGCATGATGTCATCATCCCAATCCTGTACGTTTTACTTCACATTTTATCTAGAATAAACATGATTGGCTTGTACGTTTACCCTCCACGTCCCTCACCTGCACAATTCTGTGTTATCTAATCTTATTTAGTGTCATTTTATTTTCTGCGTCTGATTTGCTGTAGTTTTGTGACTTTGTGTTAAGTGCTGGTTTTAAATGGTTATCCTAAAACACACTTCCAAGCTGTTTCAATGCCTCCGATTATTGTACTGTTTAGTCACCAAATAATAATTAGCAGAATAATACACACGTATCCACAGACACGTATGCAGTATGGGGTCGCTGTGTAAAAAATCTGAATTCTAACTACTTGAATCACATTGCGAGAGGCAGAGGATCGCATCTTCAGTCTGACCGGAGTCACAGTCAGCATGGCTTCATTTCTGCTGGCCAGCTGGTTTGGTGCATCCCTGGAGAGGTACAGCATATGTGCAGCTGTGACCACGGACTGGTTCTGCTAGAAGAACCTGGAGAATCTGCATGTTGGGGATCATCTAAGGGTACCACCTGCCACCATTCTCAGCTAATCTGCTATTTAAAAGGTGGACTTTATCTCTCTCCCCTTATCTTCTGTCCCTGCTTAAACATACATTACTCCCACTTAACTGGCTTTGGCTGGAACACAGGTGTGCCCATTTCTTCAGAAGGTCACACCCTCCGTTCCGGTTTCCTCAGGCCCATTGCAAAAACACCCTGGCGTGAATGTATCTGCTTTCTGGTCTGTGGTTAAACTATGATATGAACATAAACAGGGTTTGTCACCCTCAGGGCCAATAATGCCGGGGCCCACGCTGTACAAGCAATATGGATTTATTACAAAGAACCTCTTCAAAGTTAGCAAACCAAAAATAGTGAACACAACTAAACAAACATACAAAAACAAAGGCTAACATCCTCATTATATCACAGAGGATGGGGGGAAGCACACTGAAAGCTGGAGCCACGCACAATTGTCCATATTTGGGCTCAGTACAGGATGCATTAATAAAAATAAAAATGCTTCTTCTATCTTCTCTCTCCCTCATTCACTTCCACAGATAAGCCGGTCCTCCGAACAGATTACCCCTTCAATACAGTACTACCACACACCATAATGGGGAGAAAGAGAGAAAAACACTCTAGCAGATCTCAAAGACTCCTTAATGACTGATGCCATAACGTGGGACACCTTTATATTACAGCCTGTAGCCGTCATCAAGATTATTAGCCTCTTGTTTTCTCACTAACTACCACAAACTCTGTGCTATCTCTTGTATGGTTTTGTCATGCATTTGCAGCTCATTCCTCATTGGCTGTTCACTCATTTTGGAGGGAATTCAGCATCCTTCATCTAATTCTCCAGGCTACTTCCCTCCTGTAGTTATTTTATTTCATCATGCATCAGTCTGGTACAGCTCATGAGGTTAATTGGTTGTGTGCTCTTCACAATAGCTCCCATATGTCAATGTGAGTCCTTTATTTGCGGCCAAAATGTTCTACAGCAGACATTCAGGGTTAACTGCCATTGTTCTGCATTTTACATTTCTTGTGAAATTGGCAACCAAAGAGAAAATTAGCTTGCATTCAATCGGGTGGGTTAGACTGCTGGATTTCTCTAATCATTCAGCAATATCTGCTGTGTATTGAAGGCCTACAGCATAAACAGATTTCTCATCCAGGTAGGAGATGTTCCTGAATAACTGCTGCGAGCCACTCACAACACTGGTACACAGTTCCTTGTTTGGGAGGCTTTCACTGGGACTAATGATGAGTATAAACCCAGTGTATGACGTCAATGTATCACAAGAATTATTTTTCTGTACAATGAATCATTTTTTTGCTGGAACTTCATTTTTGAGACACCGTAAAAGTGATTTTCGTACAGTCTGGTCCCTTCCTGATGATTTGTAGATGCTTTATAACATGCCGTTGCTCTGATAATATACACAGTGGTTACCTTGGAGACAGGGCACTTCTACAGTGATGTTTATTCAAGTATTTCTGTGTTGGGTAAGCTTAGCTTTGCAGGTTAGGGTCATGGTGAGTCTACAGTACATTCCAGGAACTTGACAGGGGACATCCTGGATGGGATGGCAGTCCATCACAGGGCACCAGTTTTGAGAGAGCAGTTCATCTAAATAAATGCTTTACACTCAGAGGAAATGAGAGTATTTGGAGGAAAATCACTCAACCATGAGTAGAACAGACACACTCCATACACACACACACACACACCCAGGGGTGGGCTTCAAAATCACAAGCCTGCGTGAATGAGCCAACGGGCAGCAGACTGATGAAGTCAAATGTCGGTAAAACACAATGATAAGCTAAACTAAGCTAGAGCACCGCTTGAATGATCTTTCTCTTTTACCAAAGCACATCTGCATGTTCATGCACTCTAAAAATGTCCAGTTCCTTTTGGAAGACTGTGTATTATGTCATTTATTTGTGCAACGTGTGTCTGAGATCAGCTGGTCACCAGTCAGATTCCTGTGTGTGTAAGCATTTACATGGCCAATAACGTGCAATTCTGATATCTACTTTACCCTGTGCAGGGTCACCTGGAACCTATCCCAGGCAGCCTTAGGGCTCAAGGTGGGGACACCCTAGACAGGGGGCAAATCCATTGCAGGATGCAGTTACACGTGCACTCAAACAGTACGGGCATTTTAGAACTGTTGATCAGCTTAGCTCTGCCTTGTGCCCTATGGCTGCCTGAGATGGTGAATCGGAATAGGATTAAGTGGTTTGGAAAAGGAGTGATCAGCCTAAATTGCATGTCTTTGGAGTGGAGAACACCCATGAAACACATGCAAGATCCACACAGCAGCGAGGGGATTTGAACCCCCACCCTCAAAGGTATAAGGCAACAGCAGTAACCACTGAGGCCCCATGTCATCCGATTCAGAGTCATTCTGTCTACGTAGTATTGTACGGCACAGAATAGCCTTGCATACGGGTCATTGTGTCATCAAGCTACAGGCAATAACTGAAGCAGTCTGTTCTTTTCAGAAGCAGCACATCTTGTACTTTTGATCACTTATCCTGGTCAGGGCCACGAGGTTTATACAGTACAGGAAAACTGAAAAAACACTGCCTTGTGTTAACATCAGAATTGTACTGAGTTCCACCTACAAATTTCACCTTTGTACGTAGAATTCAGAAATGGTTTTTGTTTTTCATGGTTCACATATTGGAAGTGAAAAACAGACTGTACCGTAGGGGACAAATTAAACTACACTGTACAATGTGAAACCTCTCCTCATGTATTTATCTGTATCAGTATGAATGTGCTGTACGCTATGTGGCAGTTTGACAAATATCTATCTAGTATTAGTTTTTATTTATTGCATCTGCAGCTAATACTTATTATGTTTATATTTCTTTGGCAGGTAATATTCAGATATTTTCATATATAGTTTCTCTCATTCATACAGACCAATATTAACTCTCCTCTTTTAATACAGTCACATTTTTCTTTTTCCTAAATGGCTCACAGTAAAATCAATAGAAAC
The DNA here is from genome assembly GCA_009936485.2 of Gymnarchus niloticus. Taxonomy (NCBI): domain Eukaryota; kingdom Metazoa; phylum Chordata; class Actinopteri; order Osteoglossiformes; family Gymnarchidae; genus Gymnarchus; species Gymnarchus niloticus. Next base: position 20,799 of record JAACJT020009810.1, on the reverse strand, counting down.
CCAATTTCAAAGAGTCTGGGTAGGACTCAAGATCAATGTCCCACACAAAACCAGTTTCCTTGCATCCTCCCTGGTTGATTTGATGGGATGAAAATGCACCAGGCTGAACGCGTGGTCTGAGGTGGGGGATGCGGTAATATGATTTATCCGACCTCCAGACCTGGGTGGGGGCCACTGATCTTATTATGGAAAAAGAACACGTTAAATAGCAATGACATCATTTCGCTGCACAAAGCATGCGTGTTCCCTTGGTTCAGACCCACAGGTTGTGAGTACAGGCTTATACAGATAGTAAAGAAAATTTGGGACTAATTGCATCATGCAACTGGATGTAAGAAAAGTCAGAATGTTCAGAGGATGTCAGGTGGGGACTGTCACTAAGTCTCGTAGGTTTAAGGTGGCATGATTCTCATTCTGCCTGGGTTGAAATCTCACCCCTGCTGTGTGTTTGTGTGTGTAGAGTCTGCATGTTCTCAACCTGGACTGGCAGATCTAAATTGTAGGTTGTGTGCATGTAGCACAGCATTGCCCGGGAAAGTCCCCCCAACTCAGATGTATTTGATCAGTGGGGGAATGGATGGATTTATGACCTATACAAAGAAGATGTGAGAAGTAACTTTAACACTACTCCCACATGTAACATAGACAAGATCCCATAGCAGCTGTACATTGAGATATCCGACTACTGCTTGCCTGTCAGTATGATCGCCACAATTCCTTTCTTGATGATGACTTCTGCTCTGACATGTCAGATTCCACTGTCCCTCAGTGTCCCTCAAGCACTCAGTCTGCGTCTATTTTTAAACACAGGCAGGATTTAGTTTTACTTTCATTTTTTCTATCAGTTGCAGTCATATTAATAGAGTTATGACAAAAAGTGCTATGGATTACTTCAGCATAAGAAACTGAAAAATCACTTTATAAGTATCCATTCCCCCCAGGTTAAGATTTATTTGACCTTCCTCGGGCAGCTGCTGCAGTAAGTAGTTCTCCTTGGATCAGGATCTATTTATCTTGCACACTGAGATGGAGCGATATTTCCCAATGGCAGAATTCCTCAAGCTGCGTCACATTTGGGGCGATGGATAGGAAGTTTGCCAGACTTTCAATCAGATCACAGTCAAGACACTGACTGTGGCAGAAGGACATCTTCTGATTAGCGACTCCAATGTGTCTTTTGCAGTTTCCTTAGGATCGTTGTCTGGTTAAAAGGCAAACTTCTGCTAGGAGGTTTTTGTTTAAGAGTTCTCCCTAATGTGCGCCATTCATCTTCCTATCAATCTCAATAAGATTCCCGATTAGGCAAATGAATAAATTAAATTAAAAAAAGCAGCTTTTCTCATAGGTAGGTATGAATCTACTGCATGTCCCAGGGAGCTGCTGAGAATGCAGTTTGCCCAGGCCTCTTTAAAATCAGGGGCACCTGCAGGAAATTTTGATGGGCGTGGCCAGACCGTGCCTGTGAAAATCATGGTTGGTGCACTAAAAAGCCTATAGCATGGGCAAGCTTGAGAGCATGAATGTTGTTTGTACAATAAATAGTATTAATGACAACACCCTTTATGAATAAAAAACTGAAAGTGCTGGATTGGCCAAGTATGTCTTATACATGAGGAGCCAGAGAAAGGCTGAGCACTCCTGAACTGTAACCTCAATCTGTGCTCTGCCTATGGCAGCAGGGGAGGAGCCAGAGAAAGGCTGAGCACTCCTGAACTTTAACCTCAATCTGTGCTCTGCCTATGGCAGCAGGGGAGGAGCCAGAGAAAGGCTGAGCACTCCTGAAGCATAACCTCAATCTGTGCATTGCCTGTGGCAGCAGGGGAGGAGCCAGAGAAAGGCTGAGCACTCCTGAAGCGTAACCTCAATCTGTGCATTGCCTGTGGCAGCAGAGGAGGAGCCAGAGAAAGGCTGAGCACTCCTGAAGCGTAACCTCAATCTGTGCATTGCCTGTGGCAGCAGAGGAGGAGCCAGAGAAAGGCTGAGCACTCCTGAAGCGTAACCTCAATCTGTGCTCTGCCTATGGCAGCAGGGGAGGAGCCAGAGAAAGGCTGCACTCCTGAAGCGTAACCTATGATATCCTGGCCTTTGCCTTGAAAACTCCGCATCAGTTTATCAGATTTCTTTAAAGTGCTGTGGTAACCTGTCTCTTGATTGGTGCCCACAGCCACCCCTGGTCACCCCTTGCAGGTACCTTAGTACACAGCACTCTGTTACTTACGAGTGAGAGAGAAGGCTAACTTAATTCAATTAGCAAGGCTATAAAAGTCAATTAAAAGCCATGTTTAATTGCTGTGTAGAACACTTGCTCTCATAAGGCTGAGTCATAAGGTTGAGACCTACTGTTTTAAATCACTATTTGTTCAATGACAACAAAACAAAGCTTTACCTAAGAATCAGAAATTGATTTACTTTTGAAAAACCAAGTGGGGAGACTCCCAACTTAAAAATAGAACCTGAGGTAGACAGAAGAGCAATATGGTCACCTGTCAGTCATGACCAGAATGATTCACAGTCTCAGCAAAACGAGAGTGCACATCTCCTAATGAGATCGGTGAAAATACTCTTCATTTCTAATAAACCTTCAGTCATATGCCTTTATTATTTATACAAAATTATCACTATAGTCAAATTCTGCAGTTTTGAAACTATGTAATGCAACTTTAACAATACAAACTTTCTGTGTAACAAGCAGTGGTACTTGTCCTGACTGGGGAACGTACTATGTTACTGGGTTAATTGTTCTATAACCTACAGAATGATAGCTGCAAGAAAGCTACCCTATAATACCAGATCACGAGATTCTTCATTTGATAATTTTATGCATTCTTTCTACTAATTAAAATGATTTATATTGACTGGCTGTGTTAATGATAGCATTTGTATAGCATGATTTAAAAGTGAGAGTCTCACCCACTTTCACCCCACGACTATGTCTGTTTCTCGTGGTTCGCCTGATTCGATTGGACTATCAGCAATAAAGCATGAGGGGGATAGCTGTGACATCCCTGCATTTTAGTCCTTCAACTATTGTTAAGATTAACCGATCAGCCCGTGTCCCTTTCCTAACCTGTGGGTAATGGACAAGGTCAGATAGGGAGTCATCAGAATGGCTCCTAAGAGAGCTGCTTTCACCTATTGGATGGACACTCTAGGGCAGACCCAGGATAATCTGTAAGGATTATATCTCCATCTTATCTTGGGAAGGTCTGGGTTTCCCCCTGAAGGAGTTACTGTCTGTGTTCTTGGACAGTAATGTCTGCTCAGACCTTATCGTCATTCTGGCCCCATGACCCTCACCATGAGGACCAATGAGAAGATAAAATGAGATGCAGTAGCTCTATTTGCTGCTGTGTTACTGCTTAATTAAAATCAATCTGTTAATTAAAAAGAACAAGACAATGCATGGCAAACAAAAATATATTCTGTCGACTTGAGTAAGACTAGCCTTGTGACCTTTCTATGCTCTTCCAATTAATGACTAAGCCAAATGCCATAAATGATTTACATATCTAAATGCCATTGGGGAACTCGGCTCACTTCTACCTGCTTCTGTATCCATACTGATGACCGTCTCCTAAAAGCCTAGTAGAATAATAACCTTCTGTGAGGGAACAGACACAGGAACAGGCATCAGACCCCTGTGACACAGGGTTGGAGCAGGATGGATTGAACATAATTGAGGAACCTGTATGTTCAGCAGAAAGCGAGAAGAAAACCAAATGGATGGGGTGGAAGGTTAGAGACAACACTCAGGTCTCTTAGGGTATGGAGGACTGCCCTGTAAGTGTGTATATTTAATGGCTTCCTCCGAGTTAAGAAACGTTATTTACTGTACATAATAGTGAAGGAGGGAGGGGTGAATGATTCTCTCTCTCCCCAACTGCCCCCCCCCCCCCCTTCTTCAGGTGTACATAAAGCGACTGTGAATTGTACATAAGATTTCTTATTCATTGATTTGATGCTAACCGACCAATAAGAAAATAAACAGAAAATTCTCTAGGGATGATGCTGTAATTTAGTTTTAACAAACTCAGAAAAATGCACATACATAAAAAGTTCGGTAGAAAACAAACATTCAATAAATCACATTTCCCTGAGACAAACTAATTAGCCTCAGAAAGTGGCTCTGTGTTATTACTGTTGACTCACACCTCCAGAGCTGGGGGTTCAAATCCTGTTCCTGCACATGCTCTGTAGTGGGTAACTGAGTATGTGCCCAGTGATGTACTGGCATTCAGAGTGTATCCTGGCCTTGTGCTGCCTGGTATGGTATAGGCTCTCCCTTAACCTTTTACAGGGCAAGTGGCTGGAAAACATGTATGAATAAAGAAATCTACCTAAGATTTGTAACATATAAGAATCTTGATAGAGATGATCAAAGCTTGACATACATGACCACTTAAATAGACATTAAATCTCGGTCGACACAGTAAAGATTATCATTTAAGCTGAGTGAGTCAGTGAGTGAGATGATTAAGATAAACTACCTATTCAGTAGCTCAACTAAAGAAAGTTTGAGAGGGTCTGACTGCACTCATTATTAGTGAGGTCCCATTCATCATTGCTATATTATTTCTTATTGATCTAATGCTATCCTTTGTCGGCTATCTCTCTGTTAAGATGAATCATGTATTTCAACATAAACAATAACAAACTGTTATGTCAAACTTAAGGATTCAAAAAAAAAAACACTGTTGTCTCCTGCAACTCTAAAAACAACAGAAGAAGAAACAACATCCCAAAATAGATCCTCCCAATCGGTGGTGGGAGAGACAGATGCCCTGAGGTGGTAACACATTAGCTTTACTGGGGATAAGCAATAGGCAGGGAACCAAGAGTGGGTAGAGGGTGGCAGGGACAACAGAAAAGACCAGAGGATTAGACTATGGGGAGAAACAGGACTAGGAGCATCTGTGACCTGACAATGGATTCAATGACTGAATAATGACAGCAGGAACCAGGGAACTCAACAGACTCAGTGATGAAATTACAGGTGAATGATTAGATGATGGCAGACAAGTGTTACATACTCTAAGCCGATGAAAGCGGTGCCCTCTAGAGGTGAACCAGCCAGGTGAAGTGACACTCCCACGCATACTGCTAGGTTTTCATGCCAACAGTCGCCGAGGATAACACTCCAGGAGACTGACAACATCTAGGACTTGGGGCCACCGACTGGATGAGAGGCTCCAGAATGAGGACTGTCAGAGAAAGACTCATTTAAGGTGAACAGGTAAAGCCAGAGTGTGAGAAACAAGAAATGGGAATGGAACAACAATCCAGGAAAGGAGACTCATATGAGCCCAGGTCTCCCAGAAGGTTAGCACTCTTCAAACCACCATGTAGGAGAGGCAAACATCTGCCATAGCTTCGTACACCTGACCATCCCAAGGCTGTATTCTCCATTTACTTACTCTCCAGATGCACAGATTGGTTGCAATACTTTCTACTCCAGGAACGGTGCTGGGGGCCAATAACATGTGTTACGTAGAGTGCATGAAAGTATCAACAATGCATCTGGTCAAGTTTTACAAAAAGTTTCTGCAACTCACTGCAACTGTTCTGCAGACAGCCAGTGTGTCAAAGGAACCCCAGTTGAAAACCGCGGGTATAGAGTGTATGTAAACAAAGAAAAACAGAAGAAACCATGTCAGGCTATACAAAAAGCAGAGAGTAGAAATGGCAGCTACATACCCCAGATGTTGGCCAGCTGTCTGAGGGTTGTAAATTACAACTCATACAGTGGCCAGAAAACAGTATGTGAACCCTTTGGACTTACCTGCATTTATGTATACGTTTGTCTTTGGTTGTTTTGGATGTTTACTGTCTTGGAGCTTGGACATCTTGCCCTCAGAGGTGAAAATAAATTCCCAAATTAATCGTGGCTGTCCTCTGGTTAAATTTCAGTAGAAGTTGAAGGATGCAGAAAGACAATGACCCTAACATCAAATTAAATCTACTGCAGAATGGCTTAAAAAAAAAACCACTCATATTGAGTGGCCTATTCAGAGCCCTGACCTTAACCCAGCAGAGATGCTGTGGAATGACCTCAGGAGAGCTGTTCACAAAAGACATGTAGAGAATACAGCACTTCTGCAAGGAAGAATAGTCCAGGCTGCCTGGGATAGGCTCCAGGCCCTCTGACAACTTCAAATAGGGTTAAGCAGTGTGGAAAATGGATGGATGGATGGATGGATGGATGGATGGATGGATGGATGGATTAAACTCATGATTATCTCCTCAGGTTTTTTTGCTACTCTTTGAAACAGACTGACCCTGTGTATGTAGCTACATGGAAACAGCAGTAGCACAGTTATAATTCCCTAGGCCTGATTGCCCTCTAACAGCCCATTGCCTCCACCTCAACAGACAGAAATAATCTGTCACTAATGCACAGAATTCAGAGGAGCTTGAGTCTAACCGTTGCCTCCACTTAACAGCGAGCACCATCACACTTCGTACACGTTGCCTGAATGCAGATTAGGAGTGATTCCTGATAGACAGGGCCATCCTGAAGCTATCAAGCAGTGTAATGCAGGAGAAGCAGTCCCACAAGAGACCTCTTGATAATGGAATAACTATGAGGAGTAAAGTAAAACACAGACTTCAGCATTAATGCAAGGGTCAATTAAACCACAAGCAAAACTCACAATGCAACGACTGTGGACTAAGCAGCCCATAAACAGCACAACGGGCAAACAAATCAAATATTCAAATCAGCTAGTGACATTAGGGCTAGGGACATGAGGAAAATTACACACACACACACACACACGAGTACAGTGGAGTACAAAAGTATGAGATCACCAGTGAAAATGTTTCTATTTTGCATTGTATTTTTCTAAGTATATAATCAGTATAAGAATAAGTGAAAAGATGAGACGCTGTTACTTTACTGACCACATGCACTGGAGCTGGCATGGACTCCACAAGTCTGTGGAAGACCTGATTAACTGTGTCTCCCCAGCCTGATATGTAGCGATGAGATAAATGAGGCTTCAAAACCTGTGGTGGGAGGGAGAACCCTGAACTACCAATCAAGTTTTGAGGCTTCATTTAGCACCAGCATTGATTCAGGATACTCCCACCCAATAGGGGTCTTGAAGCCTCATTTATACGTGTGTGTGTGTGTATGTGTGTGAATAATATGAAGTCTACTTAGCAGAGGAATCACCCAGGTTCTTTTTCATATTTATTGAATATTAACACCATTTGCAGCAGCTGAAGTTTGGGATGAGGATTGAATTTTTTTTCGTCTCAGGAGACAGACACGGACCATCATGGTTAAGAACAAAGCCCGCAGGAGATGTCTTTTGTATACTCGTACTCATCACAGATGCCACAAACTGGTGAAACTACTCAGCATCACACTGTCCCAGAGACAGTTGCTCCCCCTGGTGGACAGCGATCTCCCTTGTCAACACCCAAGGTCCAGCATGCCCCAGTGGATCGTCTTGCAGAGTCCAAACACCCCTCTCTCCCTCTTTAGCTCCGCTTCCTCCTTCTCACCTTCCTCACCTTCTGACTGCTAACTCTCTCCTTCTGCATCCCACACACGCTCTACAGAATGCAGTCCCCAATTAAAGGAGCCATGATGCTGAAAACTCGGCAATCAGGGGGCGTGACCCCCCCAGGACACCACCTTCTGTTTTTCACTCATGTTTGTACGTTTTGCCCACGGTACATTAACTTTAAAAATGTAACATAAAATGACACAAATTTCGGGTGAACTCAGGGTAATCTGTGGACAATTTTTGCAATGCTAACTGATGCATTTTATCATCCCAGGTTATCTGAGGTCATCATAATGTGCAATGAAACATTTACTAAATAGGCATTGCATTCTCAGCACGAATTAGCTTTGAAATTCAATACGATGATTTCTTCTTTATGTTCTGCTGCCCCCTACAGATGCTCTGCTTTAACAACATGAAACAAAGCAATTGCTTTAATGACCAAAAGGTTGCAGACGTTTAGCACTCGACACATGACCTGCCGAAGGGCCTATGTGAAGAAAATCCAAATGTTGTCCATGACATCTGAAGAACGAAGTATATGGAGAACAAAATACAAGATAAATAATGCTTAAAATAAACTAATTAAAGAATTCAATATTAAACTCTGTAGATGAATGAATCTGCTCCCATAGTGCAACATTATACTAATTAACACTAATTAAATGACTGTTAATTAGTACAGTACAGTAAAAGCAATGTGAAGTGTGGGAGACAAATATAGCACAGCTTCTCTAGATTTACAACACTGATGAAAACCGAATTTGACGAGGCCAGAATAATTAAAGCTATCATTATTTTTATTTATTGTTAAATGCTATGACAATTACAGTTATTGCCTACTTTTACAGCTAGTAGCTGTTTGTATATCATTTTTCTTTTTACCCCCAAATCATGTCACCCATCAGTAACCATGGCTGTTGTGGATGGCAAATTCCAAGGTGACCTTTGCAATCGTGATTTATTTTCTGGTGAGATGGACTTACTTCTGCCATATAAATACGTGGTTCACCTTATGCATCTTGAGCAGGAGTGAGGAGCGGCATCATCTTGGGGCCATAACTTTAGTAACAGCTGGAGGGCTCTGGATTCCATGCCAGTGCAATCAGAGCATGCAATATAGAGCTGCAACCACTATTTTTAAAAGGACATGGGGAAAAAATGCCATTATATAGATTTGTACATACACATGCATATGTGGGAGTGAATATGACAGTTTAAAGATAACTGTATTATCATTATTTGTATTGTAATTAATACCTTATTATTAAATGTATTAAAATTATGTGAATCCTATCAGGAAATAGGCATTTATAAAGTCAAAAGTAAAGATCATTAAAACACACAAATTCTAGAGACATTATAGAAACACTTGATGCTGTAAACACCATAAAAACAAAATCAAGTAAAGGAAACACCCCTTGGCAGACTTTCTCCAGGGTGTATTGAGCTTTAATGCAGCCTATAAGACTTTAAACCTTGCCCATGTATATATTTACAGAGGGAGGAATATCTTTAGACTGTCCACAAAGACTCACATATTAACAAGGTGGGGCTCATGGTAACCCTCCCCTCCTTGTTTTGATTGGCCAATCCAGGTAAATTACATTGGAAGTTTCACCTCTGGTAAGATCAGAGGAGCTCAGCCTTCCACTCCTGAAAGGAAAATGTGATTTTTAAGACAGACACACAACGTACCGCACTATTCTTTACACAGATATTTGTTTAGGCAGAGTTGGTTATGCTGGACATTTTCTAGAAGATTATTAGGCATTAATCACTAGTGTGGATATGGAGAATGGAAAAGTAATGCCAGTGCCTTACTTAAGTATTGACGAGATTTTGCTGATGAGTTAAGCCACTGGTAACGGAATTCCAACCCGGTAAGCTGCAGCGTGCGTAATATTCCTTACTCTATACTGACATTGTGTTGGATGAACCTTCTTGTGTTGTTTGACTTTAAGTTCATTAAAGTGTGTATTTATTGATCCTCTATAATGTTTCATATATATACTAAAATGTTTATCTATAACATTTCAGAAAGTCAGAAGATGAAGAAAACAAATCTTACATGTTTATTTTAGAACGGTTCTCTAACAATCCTCTGAGAAATGTGATGCTCTCTCTGTTTCCTTAGCATCCCTCCGACTAACTGAGTAACCAGAGGAAACCTCAACTGCATCTCTCTTGGAAACAATGCTGACCTCCTGCAAAGCAACTGTGCCAGCAGCTCAGGGAAAGTCAGGCATAAATATGAGCCTCCCATAATGCAAGAGAAGTCTTGTTCTTGCCTTGGAAAGCCTGTTTTCTGGAGAGCCTCACATGTAGATTTGGATTCAGTCACTGACATCCTAATGATCCAGAGGACCGCAAAGTACCCGAGGGTAATAAGGACGGAAACTTTACCAGCCTAAAAGCAGACCAACGTTTGGATGAAATAATTGAGTTGAACGGGTCTGGGGAGTGCAATGACCAATGTGAAGTTTTTGTTAATATGCTGCAACTCACAGAACTGAAAATAAGTCAATGCACATAGCTGAGGGCATTCTGACTGACAAATCAGTACCTACAGACAGACTGAAACAGTCTCACCAAGACACCACTTGCAGGCATGAGTGATGGGCAGCCTTTAGAGAGTCCACTCGCTACCTGTTCCTTTCCTGATGGGCCTTCTGATACCACGCAAGATGAACTGTTCACATGTTCCAGAGATCAGGATCATGTGACTGCTTTGACTGAAGAACAGATAGAAGACCCGGAATGCCCAGTTTTCACTCTAATCGTAGAAGAAAAGCACACTTCTACAGATAACAAGGAACAAGACTTGACCTCCAATGTTAACAAAACAGGTGGCACATATTTAGGCTATGTACCAAATAGCCCCACAACATCGGAGGATTGCACAATTATTAACCAGTCATGTGACCTTACAAATATATTTCCAGATGCAACAGGGTCAACCTCTCTTGACCAGGTCATTACGTCTGGCACTGATTTTGAAGAAAGGCCTCTAATAAAAATCATGACGGGGGCATGTGCTCAAAGAGACGGCCTTAATGACAGTGAATCCACAGCTACACCAGTAGGACTTGAAAGCCCACCAGACACTGCTGCCAAACCAGAAATGACCACAAACCCAACCTCCATGGATGTTTCTGGGTTAGAGCCTCTGTCTCCTGTAAGCCCTGTGCAGAAATCCTTACCACCATCCAGTTTATTGCAGGGAGAGAAAACACTGGAGGAGATGAGAGAGAGCATGACTGAGATCAGACAGATACATCCAGTTCAGCTAAGCTGTAAAAAGCCAACTGAAATCGGAAACAACTTCCCTAAAAAGCTTCTCATAAGCTGGAAGCCCAGAGTATCATCAGAGCCCAAGGGTGACTTTCTGGAACAGCTCAGCCAGTTCTTCAGCCTGGATGGAGCCAAAGGGTACAATAAGAGGGATCTGAAAAAAGACACGGATGCTACATTCCAGGGGGCAGGAACTACAGGGGAGGACAGGAAGTCAACAGCCAAGCCTGTGGACAGTCACAAAGTCACAAGTGAGGCACTTGATGCCTTCAAGGCATTTTTTACCCTGAAAGATCTAAAAAAGGATGGTGCAGATCATGCGGGTCTAGATGCCATGAGGAATAAGATGAAGACTGACATGGAGAAGCTGAGATCGTTATTTGAGAAACCATCTGTTAGAACTACTACCGCTGACAGTAAAAGCCCTTCTGATTCAGAAGTATGTCTTACTATTACTAAGACCTGAAAATTAAACATGTACATCCACAAAGCTATACCTCACATACACAGAGAATGGCTTCTGATTGCTATATGGAATAGACCATTAAGTCATTCACATGACTTATTTCACCTAGTGAATTCTCCTGATTTTCCTCCTTATAGTCTGTGGTCACTTCCTCCCAAGGCAACACCAAAGAGCAGAACACACCTGGGCGGCTACAAGCCGTGTGGCCACCACCAAAGTCCAAGGATGAGGATGTGAGGCTTGGTCTCAAATACACTGAAGCAGGTAATACCTGTACTGTTAACAGGCACATAAGTCAGCACAGTGTGACTGGGTCACACGTTGCTCAGTTGCAAATATTTGCCTATATTTCAGGTTTACCATGGACAAAGAAGGTTAAATATCTCCACCCTACATATTTGCTTAGCATACCAGAATCTACCCATGAAAAGATTAATATGAAATGTTATCTTAAAATTTGGGTGGTACAGATCCACTGTAAGTATACTGCAATAGTGAAATTCATGGAGAGAAGTTAAATGATGAAATGATTGTATTGTAGTAGTCATGGATTGTGTTCGTGTGTCAGACAAATGGAAGGAGAATCTAACAATGGATGAATATAAAATGTCAGAATACAAGCAAGCAAATTATTTTTTCTGATAGGGTGTAATAAATCATAATAATTCACAAAACAATGTATTTGCACCAGCCCAAGCAGACTCAGATGACTCGTCACTGACATTGGGAGGAATTTCACATTAGGAAATACACACAGGGCACACATTTACAGTAATTCAGCTATTTCTCAATAAAATGTGGCTGGTGTCTATCCTTGTAAAAATAATCGTAATAAACATGCCAGGTTTTTGAAATGGACAATTTTCAGTTTTGTGTATTTCAAATGAAGCTTAAATTTTTAGTCTAACTGAAGTTATTTTTAGTTGTGAATCAGTGAGTACAACTAACTAAGACTTACACCGTGGGCTATTGTGTTCTGTACAATAGCAATAACCAATATCTTTAGCTGATAATGTTTACACATTATTAGCACTGTCATATTTTGAGAATGCTTAGAGTTGAGACTATTTTACATTGTAGGAATATTCACTATCCATAATCTGTACCGTGATTTATTTTTTGGTTATACAGAACATCAGACTGCCCTTCTAAAGCTGAAGAGAGATTGCAAGGATGAAATGGAAAAAATGAGGGTGAGTCCATTATTTATTCCTATCTAGTCTGCACATAAGAGACATTGCTTAGAGTGTTGTGTCATTTAGTGTGCTCTGGAGAATTTCTGGACGTTATTAGACGGTTCAGTTAAAAGCCTGCATGTATTTCTAGTTCTATTTGTGTCTAAGATTTATTAGGCACATTATAGCTAAGGAATGTCTAAATGTGTTTTTTTAGTTTCCCATATTACGTTGTAACATTACAAACAAAGAGCATAATCAGAAATTGTTTTAGGAAAGTCTCCTACAATATAAGATCTAATTAAGGAGGTGCTGTATCGATTAATTAATAATGAGAAAACAATGTACAGGGGAAATTGTCAAGTGATGGGAAGAACACTTTGAGGGACAGAAAAGAATAGAAGATTAAAACTGTGTCATCGAGATCTTTTGACACTGATAATTACAAGGCAGACTTAGTAAGGAGGATCTGTGAATGGTGACAGGGTACTATGCTCTGTGATTTATATGGACACCTACTAAGAAATTGTCCAGACCATCCTCCTTAAGTGCAGCCCTTCTCTGGCTAGCTTTACGCTTTAGATGCAATGAAAGGTCTAGGATGAAACTACAGAGTGAGTTTAAGGAGTCATACTCTCACCCAAAAAAACAACAGACACAAAATGTATTCCAAGAACTGTAGGTCAAATATAGAAAGGTCAAAAACATTCCAGAGCAACATATACCATATCCAGATTAATATATATACGCAGGGTCAAAATACACGTTTGTGTAATCCTAGAAACTGGTAGAAGTGACAGAAACACCAAGAGCAAGGGCGCCAGCAAGGGGTGGTCACCCCTTGGAAACCGCTGACCACCCCACTGGGCACCCCACTCACCACCTGACTAGCCACCCCACTGGGCACTCCACTCGCCACCCCACTGGGCACTCCCAAATGCAGCTGTAGAGATTTTATTTCGGAAACGGAATCATCGAGAGCTGCGGTGCACCGCCGGACCGTTAAGTCTACGACCTGTCCTCAGTTTGCGTGGTTAACTCCTTAGCACTGTAGCTCCTGAACGAACAGGTTTATAAAACCTTTAATTAATTGACGGATGTTAAATGTGGTTTATCCTAATTATTCTTGTTGCGTTTTAAATTCATTACCTATATTTTAAATTAGCTAGTAAATGTAGTATAGTTAAAAGGTATCACATGAGGGGGCGAGAATAGAGAAGGGAACCAGGAAGAGAGCGGATCGTATGTGTGTGAGACGACGTAGCTGACAATAAAAAGATAGAGACCCGTTTCTTTACTGGACAACACAACATTTATGGCGACGAGAACGGGTTTGACACTCAAATGGCAAGCAGAACGACACGGATTTTACGTTCATTGACGAACTTAAAGCCTATGTATAACTCACGATCTGGGTAGCGCAGCAAAATGGAGCTCGCGGAACACGAAGATTTTGCTGCTGCCGGTCGTTGAAACGACGCCGCTGGACAGGTTCCTGCACTGCAAAGAGTCGGATATGCACACACACACACATCACCACTAACTCCACTGAACCTAGGAGCTGTAGACTTATACACAGATTATGCAATTTGGATGGAGTCATATAATTTTTTTTGAGATAGCCAGCGGAACAATGCATGCTTCAGACGAGGTAAAGAGAGCTACTTTGCTGCACACGTGCAACGAATTTTTGCAAATCTGCCTGGTGAGAAAACAACATATGCACTGAATGAAGCACTGAAAACCTACTTTACACCACGAAGAAATATAGTGCTTGTATGGAATAAATTTCGACAAAGAACACAGTCACAAGAAGAGACAACAGATGCCTACATTAATGTCTTGAGAGAATTAGCCAAATCGTGTGACTCCGGCACCCTAGAAGCAGACATGTTAGACCAAATTGTGGAGAAGTACGCAAATAGGGGGCTGCATGACAAGTTGTTACAGGAAGAAGGGCTCACATTGGAAAAAACCATAACAGTAGCTAGACTTTTCGAGGCTACTCAGGCTGAAGCTAAAGCACTGTCAGAAAGCAGTAAATACAGAGATAACCGTATGTACTTTAATAAAACTGGACGCGCAGCACGAGTGGTGACACGGAGAAAGAACGAGAGACTTGAATGCAGATGATGCTGACAGCTGTTTTGCATGTCGCAGATGTGGATTGTCCAACCATAAACCAGATGAATGCAGAGCCAGAACAACTAAATGTCTGTACTGCAAGAAAGTCGGTCATTATGTATGAGTTTGTAAGAAGAAGAGGAGTGCAACAAAAAAGAAAGAAGGCAACAAACAGAATATTAAATCAAGATCAGAAAAGCCTATCAGGATGGTGAATGAGCCAAACTCAAATGAATTCATTTATTCAGTAGATCCAGAAGGCAAAGAAACAGTCCAAATTAATGGTCAAAAATTGAACATAGTGATTGACACAGGAAGTAGCCAAAACTTCACAGGAGACAGCCTTTACGACAGATTCTTCAAGAGCAACACAGCTGAAATTGACATCGAAAAGGTTTCATGCATATGGACACAGAGGACCTCTTTACCATGTGCAGGATTTTTTGAAGCAGAACTTCGCTGGAAGGACTTTGAAATAATAGATGAGGTCTATGTGATCAAAGGTGATGTAGAAGCACTATTGGGAAGGATGTCTAGCTTCAAACTGAAAATACTGATCAAAAGAGAGACTGTCATTGAAGTGGAACACTCTGCAGAAAGATTTAAGAATCCAACAGAAGAATATGGAGAACTTTTCAAAGGACTAGGAAAAGTGAAGGGCTATACACACAAAATAACAATAGATACATTGGTAACACTCATGGCACAGAAACTATATCACATGAAGGAAGCAGTGAATCAGGAATTAGACAAGATGCTGAAACAGGATATCATAGAAGAAGTTAATGAAGGATCCGAATGGGTGTCAAATTTATTACTCACTCCAAAGAAGGTAACTGCTGAGATGAGACTATGTGTAGACCTCCGAGAAGTAAATGTCAGTCATCAGAGAACACCATCCTGTACTGTCTGTTGATAGTATTCTGCAAGCAGTTCAAGGATCCAAAGTCTATGCAAAGCTTGATGCTAGAAAGGGCTTTTGGCAAATCGAGTTTGCTCCTGAATCAAGAAATCTGACAACCTTCATTACATACAGAGGTTGCTACAGATACAAGAAAGTATCTTTTGGATTGTCAAGTGCACCGGAAGCCTATGGATTCACTGATGAGCAGAATGCCAGGAATTGTATGCTACATAAATGACTTGATTGCATATGCAAATGATGAGGAGCAGTTGCAACAAAGATTGAGGAGCGTCTTTCAAAGATTCCATGAGAGAGGACTGAAATTGAACAAGGACAAATGTGTACTTGGACTGAGACAGATTGCGATATTAGGTCATGTGATTTCAGGAGATGGAATAAAACTAGATCCAAGAAAAGGGGAAGCCAAAAGCAAAGCACCAAGACCAAAGAACATCACTCACCTTCAGTCATTCTTAGGTACGTATGGATTCTTAATGATGAATTTGTCTGAACCGCTCCAAAAGCTGACCAGAAAAGGACAAGAATGGCAGTGGGCAAGTGAGACTGAAAATTCCTTCAAAGAAATGAAAAAAGCACTCATAAACTAACCGTGCTTAGCATATTTTACGTTGGATGCACCAACTATGGTGATTTCAGATGCCAGTCCAATTCGATTAGGAGCTGTTTTACTTCAGAAAAAATCAGATGGACAAAACGAGCTGATAGCTTATGCTAGTCGCTCACTGACTGCCACTGAGAGATGTTATTGCCAAATAGAGCAAGACGCTCTGGGATGTGTCTGGACTGTAGAACGCTTTTGAACGTACTTATGGGGAAGTAAGTTCACACTACAAACAGACCATTAACCATTCATTGACATGTTCAACCCAGAAAAAGCAAGAATGTTGCCACCACAAATGCAGAGACTTGGGATGAGATTGCATCCATATGAGTACACGTTTGAACACATTGCAGGAAAATGTAACGTAGCAGATTCTCTCTCGAAGCTACCTTTGTCAGTGACAGAAGACAATGAGTATATGGACATTCATTATTACAAATGAAATACGAGCCATGGCAATTGATGGAATCAGAAAAGACACGGAAAAAGATGAAACACTGAAACAACTGATTTTAATCATAGAGATGCGACAATGGCCTAAACTGATTACAGAGGAGTTGAAACCATACAGAAGGTGCTCAGATCAGTTGTCAACACACAATGGATTGATCTTGAGAGTGCATAGGATTGTGCTTCCAAAGGGTAAAATAAAACAAGCCAACCATAAAGTTCCAAGCTTAAAAGTTCTAACAGATTGGTCATGCATGTGTGCAAGCTGTTTATTCTGCACCTCTCTCCTGACATCTGACTTAATAAGATCCACCTCAGATTTCTCCCAAAAATCATCATCACTGGACTCTGGTTGGTTGTAGCATGAACTGCATTTCTATGCTTGAACAGGAAATTGTCTATTTTGTGTTGCATTGTGATGTTTTCATTGTCCATTGGCTTGATTGACTTCTTGAATGTCTGAGCAAATCTCTCCGCCAGTCCATTACTAGCAGGATGATATGGAGCAGTAGTGATATGCTTAATACCATTTCCCTTCAGAAATGTCTGGAATTTGTCAGAAAAAAATTGGCGCCCATTATCAGTGCAGATTTCCTCTGGCAACCCATTCCTGGAAAACATGGTCCTAAACACAATAGCTGTTTCGTCGGATGTGATTGATGTTAATCAATCACTAATTACTTCAGACAATTTTGAATGTGCATCAACAGCAATCAGAAACATAGCGTCTTTAAATGGTCCAGTAAAGTCAATATGCATTCTTTGCCATGGTGCTGAAGGGCACTCCCATGGGTGAAGAGAAGCTGATGTGGTTCCTTTTGCACCTTCTGGCACCCAGGGCAAGCCTTTTGAGGTCTTTAATCTGCTTGTCAATCCCTGGCCGCCAACATATTGCTCTGGGTGGAACTTATCATCTTCACCGTACCCAAATGACCTTCATGCAGTGCATCTAGCAATCTACTGTGCAACTTTGCAGGGATATCCACTCTGGACCCACACGATAATGTTCCTTGACAGACAGAAAGTTGTTCTTTCCTTGCATGAAATGCAGGATAGAGAAAGTCCACATGTGCTGGCCATCTGTTTACAGTGATGTCATACACCTTAGACAACACAATCTCTTTCTGAATCAAAGCATTTGTCACAAGCATCTGGTTAACAATCATTGCATGAAATACATCTACTGGATCTACAGAAGATGGCGTTTCTGTCTTCGCCAGGGGTAAGCATAATAAACCCATCTGCATTACCATGACATTTGGATCCTCTGAACTCAAAATCATATCGATGTGCACCTGTAAAGAATGACCAGTGTTGCAGCCGGGAGGCTGTCATAACTGAAATGCCCTTCTTCAGGTTGAAGATTGAAACTAGGGGCTGATGGTCTGTTACCAATGTGAATCTCTTCCCGTATAGATAATGATGAAACTTTCCCATATTATTTTATCCATATTATGTTACGATCTTCTTCACTAATGCTATACAATTCAAGACACGAGACATCACCATTGTCAGAGATAGATTCACTTGCATGTCCATCTGATCCACTTTCTGCCATTTTGTGCACATTTGCATTTTTACCCTTCTCCACTTGTGTTTTGTCTTTGTCGTGTGTACTTGTTTTCCTTGATCTGCACTCTCTCTATATGGCCCTTCTTATGGCTACACTCATTGTCTTTAAACCAACAATCGTTTCCATTATGAGATGACTTCCCACACCAATAGCATTTTTGCTTAAATTTGGATTGAACAGTCATTTTATTGCTTGTGTATTCCACCGTTTTTTGCTGCAATTCCAATGCATCCTTTGCTGCAGTTTCCATAGAGACAGCAATGTTCAATGCCTTCTCAAGAGTCAAGTCTTTTTCTGTTAACAGTCTTTTTTGTATGCTTTCGCTATGCAATCCACACACCAGTCTGTCCCTTAGTGCATATGACAGTCCTGGACCAAAATGACAATGTTCAGCCTGCGCAGCTCTGCGATATATTCAGTAATGCTTTCACCTTTGTTCCTTTTGTGGAATCTAAACCTTTCCGGTTTTGGGCATAAATGCTCTTGTAATATATCAGTGATTTCCTTAAATGATTTATCTGCTGGTTTTTGTGGAGTTATTAAACTATGGAGTAGATGGTATGTCTTTGCGCCCATTACACTCAGCAGAACAGCAACTTTCCTGTCATCTGCCACCTCATTTGCATTGCAATAATGTTCCACTCTTTCAGTATAACTTGCCCAATCCTCAGTTTTGTTATCGAATGCACTAATAGTTCCAATCATCAACATTTTTATTTGACTTGAAGTCCGTGTCACCAAATTACTCACACATCTCGTAGATAGCTTTAGCCTGGTTAACGGCACTGAAAACTTCTCCTCCCCACACGGAGTTGCCAACTATGCAAAACCGGGAGTTCGACAGAGATACTAAGGTCCACCTCGTCGCCAATTATTTTGTTGTGTATGCACCTTTCTTATACACAAACGTAAAGAATGATGTGGAGACACACGGAGTCGCAGGCTGGGTTCTTTTCCTCTTGTTCTTTACTTAGCAGAACTACTTTTTTCTTTCATGGTGAATTACACCACTTATAACAATAGTACACATCTGCAGAACAACAAATCTTGCAGGCACTAACTTTCTCACATGCATTGCAGTGTTGACATGCTCCGATTTGCTTTGCCTTCAAAATGCCACACAGGTAGAGAGAATTAGGGCAGTATGAAGCGAAAAGGTGTCGCTATATCAGGCTTTTTATCCAATGAAAGCTACATAATTTAGATTTATCAGCTTCGGCTGAACAACATATCAATTTCTAGACAAATGGTAACGTCTGGGTTTGTCAGAGTTGACTAAGTATTATGTCTTGGTGTTTGTGTCACCTCATGAAAATAGTTAGCCACCCCATTGAAAAATTTCTGCTGGCGCCCCCAACTAAAAGACGACATAATTGGATATGAAGCAAGTTCAATACCTCTTAAAGTTTCTGTTTCAGAGAGGTCCTTTTATCTCCATTAGTGGAATGAAGAGATATGGTAGAGTTGTATTTAATATTCAGGTGCAGTGGGGTGTGGTCTATTTGAGTACAGCTGCAGGGAGTGTTGACTGGGGACAAACATTATGTTAGGGGTCCTGACGTAGTGGATAGTACAGTAATTAATAAATCTCAGTGGCAAGATAATTAGATACTCTGACATTGTAGTCAAATGAAAAACAAAGAATTCTGTGAAATGTATTTATAAAATGTGCTTGTTTGATTCTCTCTTGTACCATACAGACTGACTTTGAGCTGCAAATATCACAGCTGTTAAAGGAACATGCAGCGTCAGTGTCACAGCTGGAGGAAACCATTAAGAGGATGCAGACGGGGCCGGACACTAATGTACGCAAACACAGACAGGTACGGGACATAGGTGTGTCAACACGGGGCACCTTTCAACCGAAGAACTTCCACCATGTGTGGATACAGACTGAGCAGGAACATTTTACCACAAACCCAGGAGATGGACATCAAAGCCCACAAAAACTCAACCTCACATCCATCAGCGAAGGTCTGCTGGGAAAAGATGAGTATACGTTAGAACTGCCGTCACCTTGGTCATCAATGTCATTTTCTCAGCAGGAGCTGCTGAATTCCATCAAGCCTACACTGCTTCTCTCCACACCTCCTTCAGCCCCCTCTCCTAGAGCTTGCCCCTCTACTACACTAGATGAAAATCACCCCTCTTCTTTTCATTTTCCACCACCTCCAGCACCCCCACTTCTGGCCCTAGGTTCTGGGCCCTGTCTCTCTGTGCCTAAGCTTCCTGGAGCACCTCCACCTGTCCCACTTCCCTCCCAAGGTTTAGCATCCTCTCTCCCTATGCCTACACCTCCTGGAGCAGATCATGTTTCCAACCACATAGTCAAATATGCCTCCAGAAAGCCAGTGGTAGAGCCAGCTCTGCCCATGAAGCCACTGTTCTGGACCAGGATTCAAGTCCAGGATAACAAGTATGTGCTACTTTTGAATATATTATTATTTTTATATTATTCAATATATTATCTATCCATCCATTTTCTTTACCGCTTATCCGTCAGGGTCGCGGGGAAGCTGGAGCCAATACCAGCTGACTTTGGGCGAGAGGCAGGGTACACCCTGGGCAAGTTGCCAATCCACCACAGGGCCTATTATTTAATATACTGCTCAAAAAAATTAAAGGAACACTTTGAAAACACATCAGATCTCAATGGGAAGAAAAATCATGCTGGATG